>VYZP01032527.1:2294-92646 GCA_013400635.1 Hypocryptadius cinnamomeus
TGGGGCCTTAATGTACATTCTCATGTAGAACTATCAGCACACGCACACAGAGCACAGGCTTGCCACGTATCCAATTAAATAAACTTACATAAATCATATTTTACTGTGCTGCACAACAGGCAATACGGCTGACCACATCTGCTGAAAAGTTACTGTATGTGGCTCTAATATAAACAATACCTCACATAGCTACTCCAGCCTCTTGTGAAAAGAGGTAGTTAAGAATGTGATTTTTAAAGCGAGGTCTCTAAAACATGCCTGAATTTTACACCTATGATTACTGAAGAATATTTCTGCAATTAAAATAATTACACAGACTGAACATAAGATTGATTCAATGGAAAATGCCTCATGATTTTAGCAACAAGCCAAAAATGCAAAATGTTTCATTTAGAGATGGCTATATATTTTTCCAACAAAACTGGAAGAAGTTGTTCAGAAACTGAGATTTCATTAAAGCTGGAAGGAAAAAAATACAGAAAACCATTTCTTACTTCTCTGTTCTGTGACAAGATTTCAGTCAAACTCATTCCTATGCAGACATCCTATGCCAATACAATTTTAGGATTTCACTCTTGAAATTCAATGCTTATGGAACATTTGTATCTAAAGAGAAAGAAATCCATCCATAATGAAAGCAGAGACTAAAGATCTACTTGTAACATATTACAAACTCCTAAATATTCCCTGAAGATGGACTTCCTTTATTCATAATTTTTGACTGGACTAGTGCAAGGGGAGGAGGTCAGTGCACGGACAAACAGCCAGCTAATCTGCTCCCACCTGTAGTCCCATCTCCTCATCCATGAAACTGCCCTGAAACCAGAGGCTGAGGGATTGCTTGGGCTTTGGGTGAACTTTCCATGGCCACTGGTAACTGTCCTCCATCTCTCAAAAGAGATGTACTGCAGACACGCCCAATTTACAAGTGGTGGTTGCAGCTGTTCCAAACTTCATGTTACAGGCAATAAATTTCTCTGAAGTTTCTGGCCACTCTACTCACCCAGCCAGCAAGGCAGTAATTACACCTAAAAGCACACATATCTGAAGAAAACCTTGTAAAAAAAGATTTCTGCTTCACTCTGTTTAAAAAAATATTTAGTTTAAGGCTCACATTTTGTGAAACAGGCCCCAGTATGGTCCAAGAATGCAAATTCTCACAAGAGCAGAATTTAGAATGTCCTATGAAAATGAAGAATGGTACTTCATTCTAAAATGCTGTGAAAATTTAAGAGGCAAAGTTAAGTATCACAATGAAATTTAGTACATCATCTTTACTGGCTTACAGGATAAAAAGTCCAATTCATAGCATTTACAACATTATCGCATATGGTCAGAAGTTCATCTACAAACTAGGTCACAGGTCATCAACAGGAAATTCATAGGAAATTATGAAGGAAATTAAAAGAACACAAATGGGCAAAGAAACTAATTTATACAATCTAGGTTCTCCCAGCACAGCTTCCTGTGTTATGATGAACTCAGCTTTCATACTGAACTTTGCCTTTTCCAGGCCACATTAAGTAAGTATTTCTGAACTGTCTATTATACTCTCTAAGCCTCAAAACGTGGAGGTCAGGTTCATTAAAAAGAGCCATTCCAGTTTTTTTCTTTAAACAATATAGCTGGGAAAGGAAATGGTAACTAGAAAAGGTGTTTTGAGATCATTGAACGCAGATTTATCACTACTGGCACCTCAACAATGGGTGTACAAGATCCTTCATTGACACAAATACCACAGTGAGGCCAGATACCACCCAAGCACAAGAAGACATTCTCATATGCCTTCAGTTCCAGCATCCCAGCCAAACTGCACCTGCACTCTTGATCATGTTTGAGAGGATGACAAGTAGTATCTGTGGGCCTGTTCTACTCTCACATTAGACACACTTTTCAAAATAAAACCTCTGGTCAGTAAGGCATAGGAATAGAGAGAGCTACAGTTCATCTAGGTTATCTGGACAACTTTTGAAAAGAAAACCTGCTAAACAGAAGCAGTTACTGCTTAATTGTTTAGAGCTGAAAGCTGAACGCACTATACTGCCTATACCTGTAATGTATCACACAGAAACAAAAGTTAGGGGTAACTTTGCAAGACAGATACAAAATAAAAGACTGGCAAGATGCCTCAGCTGTCTCTCTTCTTGCTCCTTTAGTTAAATAAAAAGACCCAGTATAAATGTGATCAACTTTTCCTTCATTCTTTTCACAATACCCAAATACCCACATAAGGTCCTCAAAATAAAAGCAGTTCAAGTTCATTCTTACTCTGGTGCTTTTACACCTTATGAAATTCAATAAAAACATCAAGATGTGTTTTTTTCAATATCACAACTTGAAATTTCTAGTGAATTGTGCATTTGTAGCTATCTTCTGCAGATAGCATTTCCCACTGAAGCAACAAAAAACCACACATATACTTTAAAAATTATAGGAATCACATAATCTACAACTTGATGAAAAACAGAACTATTTTTGAGTTGTGAGGAGTTGGTTGACAAGGTAATGATAGCAGTACCAAATAACATTCGTGCCACAACATTTACTGCTGGTATCATAAACAGGCTCTCTCTTTTGGCTTGCAGGAAGTGAGATGGAAAATTCTAAGAACACGGTGTTGATCTGAACATAGGATTTCACTTGCAGAATGAGGCCTGCTAGGTTCACACTGAACACACCTATTACTGGATGTCTGTTCCTACCCAACATTACCAAATCAAGGCCTGGGTTGGGAAAGGATCCTTTCTTTGTGATGGGCAATATTACACTGTAAAACAAAGGAGAAGATTCTCCCCCTGAACTGATTAAAACAGAAGTGCAGAGAACTGCAGAAACAGTTAAAAGTACCCAGGAAAACAAAGTCACTGACTGATACAACTGGGAATACCTCCCTCGCCTACTAACTTTCAAACTCAGTGATTTTAATCTCTCTTTGAGGGAAGGAAAAGGGAAAGTTGCTATCCTCTTTAAAATGAATTCAAGCCTGTTGAAAATCAAGTTTTATTGTTTTGGTTACCTTTTGCAGCCTGTTTAAAAGCTGCCAATACAGATCAGGATTCTGTCTAAACTAGACTGCTCTACCCACTCCATCATGCTGCACACCCAAATATATTTGCTGTAAAGCCAGGTCTTCCTTTTTCTCCACCCCCCTCCACAGGCAATTTGAGCAAGATAATTCCAGCACCTATATGTCATCCAAGAGTGAGATACAAAACAGCATCAGTAGAGCAGCCAACTCAATAAAATATGCTGAAAAAAGGAAGCCAGTAGCTATAAACAACTTTCATACCCTTTCATAGCTACAGGCAGTCACTTGGGAGCAACAAATACTGGTTTGAGAAATTCTTGCAACTTCAATATTCAAGCATTTTCGCTAGGACTACTCTGGTTGCTACTGGCCTTGATACCAAAAATTCTGCAAGAACAAGTACAGAAGCACAATTTCCTGAGACTCTTAGAAAAGCATTTAACCTTTGTTTCTGCTTTCTGTCCTACCTAATTAATCTAGAAAAAAAGACCTATAAACGAAAGTGTTCAGTTTAAGTTCAGGCACTCAGGTCTCAATTTTAATGGTCGCTATCCTTTTTCCCTCTTCTGATAAAAACTAAACCCAATGGTTGGACAGAATCGCATGAAGCATTAATTAGTTACTTCTTACAAGGGGCAATCTATATTTCTAAGCGAAGATTTACATCTACACCACCAAACCCATCAGATATTCAGTTTTGGTAATTTAATGGTAGTTTTGTCATTTACACAATGAGAAGTATAATGTTTTTCAGGAAAAAAAACCCAAATATCATTGTGTTATTTAGCAATTCTTACACAAGCTCTAATTTAGCTGACAATTTCTGGTCATGACTGATACTGTCTGGCCACTTCCAACTACGTAAAAGCATGCTTAGGGGGGTCCAAGAGTAACTGTACCTGCAATTTTTTTCAGCACTGCTTTGAGTCATGGCCCAGAATTTGGATTTGATTCTGTTTTAATGCTGTTCACAGAGATATTTTACAGCCTGCTATGGGATACAAAGCAGAGCCATGCTAAAGAACCTTCCAGAAAACTGAAAAAAAAAACCCAATTTTTGGAGGATTTCTACAACGTGCTTAGCAAAATATAATCTTTCTGGTCTTCTGATGGTACTCATATGTCTTTAAACCGTGCAAAGAATGTTACAAAGACAGTGGTTTACTCTGGGACGAACTCTCCAGCATACAAATGAAGGCCTATTGTTGCTCACAGCTGAGCAGGTCATGGAGCTAACTCAAGGTGATCTGCAGAATCCTCACATTTCAGCCCCCTCCAACAAGCAATGCATTTTGCAAAGATGTGGCTGCTATTCAATTCCAAAATGGCAAGACATTCAACACCCTTCAGGTTCATCAAGTGTTGCCAACAGGGTATAACCTCTACACCTGTGAAAGACTGGGAGCTATTCATGATGAACCAGTACTGTGTTTTGTTCTGAATCCTTGTCTACTCTTGAAAGAGGAGCTTCCTGTATCTTTAGTAGTCTATCATGATACCTAGTGTGCATATAGAAAAATTACTTCAGTCACAGGATTACCAGAAACACAACTAGAAATGTATTCAGATGCAGACTGACACTCCAATACAAATGGCAATGACAGCCTTTGGTGACTTGATCCTGGAGTACCTCTGTGGCCCCCAACCAAAGGTCCAAGCAAACCAGCAGAGAGAACATGGAGACTTTGAATGCAAGCAAGAGCAAGGGGCTAGGAAGGAAAAATAACCTGGAACTTAGCCCTGCAGAGATGAGTGCTTTGAACTGAGATAGAAACATGAGCAGGTCTAGGTAAGATAGGCACACACACAGTCTTCTCTTTCTTTGTTATACTCAATCCTCTTTGATTTTACTTCTAATGCCATGAAGAAAAGAGACACTCTGGATTCCCACACTCATAGGTCACAACAGCCAGGAAGAGCAACAGGTACTCAACTGCAGTTTGGTCACACAAGCAGTGCTCAGAACACTGCCCACAGCTTGGCCTGAAAGTGAGCTCATGGGTATGCAGGAAATGTCTTGGTACCTGGTGGGCAAGGACCAGGCACACACATGTTTTGTCACACGTGTGACAAAACACACAGGCATGGGCACAGCACTGGACATGAGTTAATACCACACATACATCTGCAGGAATGAAAACCAGAGCTCTACAGGAGAGAAGAGCTTGTCTTTTGTATTCTTTTAGGCAAGAAACCGGGGAGAAAACAAAATGAAGTAGAAACTGTGCAAAAATGACTGGTCCATGAATTCAAACCAAGTTTGTGGTCTGAAGACACAGCACACTTAGATCCTTGCCCCATGTCAGGATGCAGTGAAAGTTCCTAATTCTCTGTCACAGCAAGTGGATGCCACAGAGACCAAAAGGGACTGGAAAGACACAGTGAGCCCAGCAGTAACCTCCCAAACAATAAAGCAGGCACAGCCCCTGAACTAACTGAACAGAATGACCCTCTCAGGGTTCACCAGTTCACCACAGACTGAAGCAAAAGAGACAGAGCAGGATCCAGAAGGTAAAGCTGGTCCTACTAGCCACTGACACCCATAAACTCTCAGGTTTTATTGACCCAGCAATGGGTCTGGCCTAAAAGAACACAAAGCTACTCAGAATTCAGGGAAGCAAAGAGATTACATTACTGTTAAGAAGATATATGGGAAGCTGTTTCTTAACACCACATTTAAAAAAAAGAAGGTGATGCAATACTGATTATTCCATTAAATATTAATTACAGTACAGCTGCTTTCAAGCCACAACATATTCCCTTAGATAACTGAATTAAGGGACATGAGAACTGAATGAGCTTTGTGTGTATCTGGCACCTCTCAATTACGTTAAACTGAGTTCTTCAGCTCATGTGTAATCATCTCCAAATATTAAATCTTTGGACTTACAAGTTCAAGCTTTAAAAAAAAAACACAAAAAAACCCCAAAAACTTAGGACTCTCAAATTTGCTCAGATGACTTCCAAGATCCTTCTTACTGTTCAAGGACCTTGAGGAGTTTGTCCTAGACCTTTCATCAAACATTCCTGAAAGAGAGAATGAGGTTACCTTTTCCTCCTACGAATTTTAATTTGCATACAGATACCATCAGTCGGACAGCAGGGTTACATACTTCTCTCCTTTCCCTTCTACTTGAACTTGGTAATCAAACTCCAGTAACAGCAGACAACACTGAGACTGGATTTTACTCTTCGACTTTGAAGGACTGAAACCTCTGCAAGAAAAATGTAAAGTAAAGAGCAGTAAAGTAACTAACTGCACACTTTTCAAAGGTAACCTCCAAACAACCATGCTCTGGAATTAGTTTTTACCACTGCAGAAAGCTCTTCAGACATTCCTTCATGCTGTAACTGTTACCCTAGACCACCTCCATCTCAAACTGACATGTTACCTCCAACACCAAAACTGTCAATTGAAGTAAATGAAGAAGGCTGCAGGAAAAGTTTTCTTCTTTCAAGAGCATTACTCAGTTCCAGTAATATTTAATGTCTGGGTCAATCACAGGGTGCAGCTCCTCTCTCTGCTAAAACAAAATCCTGGACTTGCTTTTGTATTTAGAAGGAAAAAAGGAGAAAAAAAAAAAGGCAAGAAGCTTCCAATATTTGAAAAGCTATATATATAATTTCATTTAACTGTTTGGAGACCTCCAAAGTTGCATTAAATTTTATCCTGCTTGGCAGTTGCATATGATTTCCTTATTTTCCCTTGAATTAAGCAGCAATATATGACAAACTTCAAGTACATTCCCCCTTTTCAGTAAGAGGTACTGTATACATGTATATGAATTGTATTGGATTCAAACTTTCAGTCTCTCTTCTCACACAAGGTTGAAGCTCTACATTGTTGTAATTTTCTTTTTCAGTGTTTTTTCTCCAAGACAGTCCTCCACTGGGAAATTAATATTCTGCATGAACAATGAACTCCTTGCATGGCCTTTGAACCTAGTGGTTGCTAGGAGGCCTAAAGAAACCCTGGAGTACAGCCTATTTAATAGCACGTATCAAGAGATTATTCAGAAGCAAAAATGTGTGATTTTCTAAATTGTCTGCTTTTTTCCCTCCTTACTTCCATTTCCATTCATCTGTCAAACAATCTTTAGATTTCATATGAATTGCATCTGCATCAATTTTCTATAATTATGGGCAGTTTGTTCCCCCAGTATTGAAAATGTGACTGGCCAGCCACCAATGCTGTTTCAAATCAAGCAAATATCAAACTGCTCCTTACTCAGTTTTACTGAAAAGGCTGCTTAAAATCAGATGTGCTTCACCACTGTAGCATGAGATTTGCACTTCCATTATAAACATGGTTCTGCTTAGGGGCTATATTTCCCTCATACAAAACACCATGGCATTGACTGCAGCACCATTGCTCAGTATTTCTCTGTGCTGAAAGAAATATATATAGCTTCTCCATTCAATTAAGGCATACTTGAATATTAACATTTCAAGCTTTTTAGCATCTTACTGAAGGTTGTTCGATTGTATGCATTTCTGTATTTCCCCAAGCACAGTAATTGAGGCAAAACCCCAAGGTTTCTTTCCCACCCTCCACCCCATTCCAAACAATGAGGCATTTAATTAAAAGATAACCACAACAATGTTAATGGTGATGAGGTTAAATGGTTGGATAAACAGAACGCAGCCCTCTGAAAAGCCCATGTGTTTCAGGACACTTTCTCCCCTACAACACTCTGGATGACAAAGAAAGTATTTGTATTCCTGATCCTCACAATTTTTACACCAGTGGACTTCCTACAAATTTCCTGCAAGGAAGGGAATTTCCTTCAAATAGTGAGAAGTGTTTAGACACAGTAGCTATACCACCCAAAACTAATATTTGGAAAGGCAGTGGACAAGGATCCTTTAAAAAAAAAAGAATGTGGAAACTATCCATTATGAGAGAACAATTAAATTTCCAGATAAAAGCCTAACAAGCAGTTGTTAGGGATAAAAAAACAACAACAACAAAAAAACCCCAAAACAACAAAACCAGCAAATATTTGCTGATTTTAATTTTCAATATGTTCTCTCTCCAAAAACTTTACCAAATTAGTAAAACTTAACATGACATTTGTTCTTATCTTCAGTTGTTGCAATTGAAATCAGTACCCTCTATATCCATAAACAAGTATTCTTGGTCTGGAGACTACTTTAAAATATCTATAGCAGTTCAAAATTCTGCGCCCCCTCCTACCTCTCAAGGAACAGGTATCTGCCAACAAACACAGGGTGACATATCTGATTCTGCAGATTGCTGGTGTTCGACTGTCTGGTTGGTTTGTACCAGTCTTGCCAACACAAAGCTTTCACAGAGCCAGAGCACTTTGCTGAAGAATTAAAAACAAGCAAGAACCACACCACTTGGCACAAAATGCTCACGTGAGCTCCTTCTCTTTTAAATATGGGCTTTCACACTGAAAGAAGGGCCTAAAAACTACTGACTTCAACAGATCTGACACAGGGTATCTTATACTGGGAATACCAGGACATTCACCCAGAACAAGAAAAATCTTTGCAGTATTGTCAGATTCAGCTTTCCAGACACTTTCAAATCCTGCAGCACCAACGGAACAAGTCAACCACTCTACCAACACAACCATTCTCCTCTTCAGCTGTTCAAGCATAAATTTTCCTTGTTGTTTCCACTCACTATGTGACTTCCCAGGAACCAGAGCACCAATTGCCAAAATGGCACAATACTCTTACACAGGCAGATTTTTCAATAAAATGCGTATTATTTCTCTTGTACTTGGGCATTAAAGAAAAAAACCAGTCACGAGGCACTTTTAAAACATGAAAAACCAATCCTGACTAAAGAGATATGTTTATTAGGACCAGAGACAAGAAAGTGAGCATATAACTGAAAACCACAATCTTTGGCTCAACCTTTGCAGCAGAAATGGGGCGGGAGGGGACAGCAGTACAGGGCTGGAGAGGTTTTCAGTAATGCATTATAAATACCTTAGTTTTCTCCTTTAAAGGAATCTGCCTACTCAACCTAAATTGTGCCTCAGAGGGAGAAACGTGCCTTTGTGATAAATTGGAATTTGCCATCATAATAATGAAACATTATGTCCTATCATCACAATAAACAGGCAGCAGAACAACAAAGGAGGTTTCCAGGATTTTCTGCCCCCGGCCCCCTCCCCATCAGCATTTTCCCAAGTCTTCTTTTGGGTGTTTATGAAATGCCTTAATTCCAAGGCCATTAAGATGCATTTCTGGATGGAGCAGATTCTACAAATAGTACTGAGGCTTTCCAAAATCTCACCAGCACTCCATCGGAGGCCAAGCCTCTCCCTGATGCCTGCCTTTCCCTGCGCTGTTTTTTGTTTTGTTTGTGCTTTCTCTTTCCCATGCACAAACATGTTGGTGCAGTGTCCATTATTTCCCTACGGCCTTCCTTGAAAGCCACTGACAATGTATATTCATGCACGTGTGTGTTCCACCACATACACAGGTCTGGTCTTCTTCCACACCTCAAAAAACAAATGCAAATGTGTTTACAGTCATTTTCACCAACACATCCCTTGCCATTGCAGAAACATGCAGCTGAAAGCCTGAGAGTCTGTAACAAGACAACTGCATTTGCAACCACAAGTAACCCTTTTCCTTTCCAAAATGGAAAAACACGAAAACCTGATGAGTTTAGAACTAGAGTTAGCTGCATTTTAAGCGGAATGTGTGGGAGAGCAGTAAATATCCAGCACATGCTTTTACGCACAAAAGGCGCAAAGGGCTCCATGCTCTGCACATCCAGTCATTTTTGTCTGCTCTTCCGCAACAGAGATGCAACCGTTTTTCTCACACATTTTATTTCACTAGACTAATAGATTTTAAACACCATATTGCGAGGACACCGCTGTGAATCTTGCAGAGGTACAAAATGGTGGATGTATGCTATTTTTTTTTTTGCATTATTCCTAACAACTCAGCCTCCCGATCGCAGGCTCCCCTCCGTACCCACCAACACATCCTTCCCAGCCAGACACACATCCCGAAGCAGCCTCGCAATAAAGCTCTCTCGCATACACAAATTATGTTACAAACCTGATGTCATGTAGCCCCGTGATGCCTGGGAAATAAAAGCTGGGGGGAAGTGCTTGTGCAGTCGGTAGTCCTTCTCGCTGCGGGACCTCATGCGGTCTGAGGCCCGGTCGGAGAAGTCGGAGCTAGGCCAGGCCCGCCGCAAGGTCGTACTCCGCGTCTTCTTCATCCTGAGGATGCCCGAGCCTACTCCTCCCGCCGCAGCATGGGTCAGGGATGCGCGCTGCCGGCCATCAGCCTAGCGCGGGCACCGCCGGGGCGCAACCTGCGCGCATCTCGCCGCTCCCTCTTCTAGGGCGCCAGCCGCAGGTCCCTTCCTTTTTTTTTTTTTTCTCCCTCGAATGATCCAATTTTACACACGTCCCACAATGCATTACACTTCATTTGCAATCGGTCCGGCTTATAGCTCCCAGATTTGCGTGGAGGAAAGGCACGTTATGTGGCTTCTCAGGCAAAAAAAGGAATGGGGGGGAGGGGGAGCTGGAGGGGGGCTGGAGACGAGAGATGTGCAGCGTGGGAGCTCGGGGGTCCCGAACAATGGCCCAATTCNTCGCCGCGCAAAGAGCAGCCGCTGCCGGAGCGGGGGGCGCCGCGCCGCCGCCCGGGCTCATGCCACTCCCGCCGGACCCGCGCTAGTCCCGCCGGGCTCCGCGCTCCCCCGCGCGGCACCGGCTCGCAGGCGCCCGCGTACAAAACCCCGTGCACGGCGGGGACCCGGCCCCGTCCCGCCCGCTCCCGCTCCGCCTCCTTTCCGTCCGTCCGTCCGTCCTTCCTTCCTTCCTTCCTGGCGGTGGCAGTGACGGCGGAGCGCCGGGGCCGGGTGCGCAGCGCTGGGCACCCCGCACCACTGGGCTGCGGGCAGGGAGAGCGGCGGGCAGGGCGGCCTTGAGGGCCAGGTCTGGCCATCGGCCCCTTCGGGCGCCGTTGCCGCCCCGGGCCAGCCGCAGGGCGAATGGACACAAGCGAGGGAAGGGCGCCGGGACAGATGTGCATCCCCGGGGCACCCCTGCGCAGAGCCTGCGGGGTTCACCCACGCATCCTCCACCGCCTTTCCCCATCGGCGCCTGAAGAACCGGCTCTCCCCAGGAGGGCCCAGTCAGCCACACTGAAAACCCACCACACTCCACAAGGGTATCCAAGACACCCGGGCTGCCCTCCTCAGTGGCGGGAAGGGGGTTGCCCACCCTCTCACAGTGGCTCACACATCTACTCCCAGGGCACCCTCCTGAGTGGGGCCTGGCCACTCGGGCATTTTATGAACTCCAGTTAACCAGAACTGTGCAAAGGGACTCGGTTCCTCCTCTGCAAGACAGCTCTGAGCACGCCCGGTGTCAGGTGCTGCCACCGTTATCAATGGGGACAACTGCAATGCAGGGATGTGAAAATGTTGCTTTTGCAGCTTTGTAAAATTACTTATATATTTACATTTTTATAATTAATGCTTCTTATAGTGGTTTGCGTCGCATTTCTATGAGCATGGAAAAACAGAGGAGTGTAATTTTGTAACTGGCAATTTTCAATAGTGGTGAACCAGTAAAAGAATGACCATCAGTGAACGAACTTAATACCAAAGCCAGTGGGCCATGAGATATCCCTTGGCTGCCTTGCTGCATGGCCATGGGTTAGTCACTTCAGCAGCCACCTCAGCCCATCTGGCTGCGCTACTGCGGGCAGCACACACACCACAGAATTATTCAGGGGCTCGTATGTGGCAGTCCCTTTCATATGAGTAGAATATATGTCAATGAAACTCAGCAAGAAAGTTGAAAGCTAAATGCTACGGGGTTTTTTCTCATTCAGCCTCATCTTTTTCCAACTGTGAAAGGCTATCAGGAAAGACATGTTTCCACTGATGCTTTGTATACTGGTAGCAACAGGAAAAAGTTAAGATGAGAAAAAAGATGGCCTAGAGCTCCTCTAATAAAAACATAAGATTTTCCATCATGAAACTTACTCATCTAGCAATTTACTCATCAACCTACGCAAAGCTTATAATAGAGCATGTTTTCACCCTCAGACCAGAAAAACCATAAGAACTTTTAGAATCATTCCATTTTTTTCCTTGAAGGCTGAGATTGGGGTAGATTGGTTAGCACTACCTAGATAAGTCAAACCTAAAAAAGTACCTATTTTACCAGATGTACAAGCAAATTAAATTCTATCTAGGAGCATAAATTCACATTGCACTATCTGAACATTGAATGAATGATAGCTTTGCCTTTCCAGCAGTCAAGAAGTGGTTGAATATAGTTGACCAGCTAACTTCAACTTATTGCTGAACTAAACTCAACTTTTCTCCTAGTCTAGACACAGCCCTAGATATCAATCTGTTCCATTAAAAGATGACATGAGACAAGAGACAAATAGGAATCAGCAATGAGGAGGAAAAATGAGGTCAAGAAGTAGAAAGACAGAACAAAGCAGGACACACACACACAAACACAACAACAAACAAGGCCACAGTGATCTTTACACTGGCTTTTTGTATAATTATTCCCAACTAAAATATTCTAACAAGTATCAAATAAAAAAAGATGGGATGGCTCTGCAACTGTCAGATAAAGCACACATCCCAATTCTTTTCAAGCAATTTGCTGTGCACTAATGAACTGGTGACAATGCACAGAAGTCTTTCAAGTGGCTTTAATTGACTTAATTTGTACACTTCCATGAATTGTCACAAGAGTAATACAGTACATATAATTAACACATGGTATTGTCTACTTATCACTTGTAGGAATTAGACTGGTTCATAGTTTTGGGTACAGATAATGACCCATTTTCCTTGTACGGTAATTTTAAATGAACAATAATTTGCTCCTACAACTATGAAAGGAAGAGGGAATGAGAGAAATAAGCAACTGTAGTGGTTTGACCATCTGGCAAGATCAATTTTCCCTTCCCACATGTGGGGAGATCTGTTTAAAAACAATTTTAAAACATCTCAGTATTGAGACGTTGTTCCTGTGGTCACCTAAAGTTCCTTTTATCAAGTCTTCTCACAGTTATCTTGTTTGGTTTCAGCTTAAGGTCTTCAGACATGGTATCTGAAAGAGTATTCCCCTTTGAAGAGAGGAATTCAGAGCAAGTTTCCTCCTGCTCTTGAATTGTTTGAAGTCAAGTGTTGTTACTGGGATGAATCAAATATATAATTAAAGACCAAGTTTAAGTTTTGGCTGTTTTCTTTGGAATAAGAGCTAGAACTGTGAGTGTAATTGATTTTTTTTGCTTCAGTGGCCAAACTGAAATAAAACTATTTTCTTCATGTGATCTGAAAGCTAAAATTTGAGAGCTTTAAAAAAAAACCAAACCAAAACAAAAGAACAAACAAATCCACAACATTTTATTCTGACACATTTAAGTTTACTTTTTTTTTTAATGAAGGAAAATAAATTTCTGGATTCATATGGCTATGTCAGAGCAGAGTAAGGAAAAGATTCTCAGCTATGGAAATTGTCTAATAGAGCTTGCTAGAAGTAAGTAAAAATTCTTCTTCCAGGCATGAATTATACTAATGGAAATCTGAACACTTGGTAGTGATGAGAAAAACTGAGATGGTGACAAAGCGTGTGGTTTTCGGTTTTTTTATTCATCCATAATTGTTTGGAGGGGGTTTTGTTTTGGATTTTGATTTTTTGTTTGGTTTTTTTGGGGGAGATTTTTTGTTTAATAAGGGAAAGGGTAAACTCAGAAGCTTTTTATTGAGAATCAGATAAAGCATTCATTTTTATAATTTGGTATTTACAGTCCAACAGGAAGCATCTCTATCTTGCATTACTAGAGGAAGAGGTGATGCTCGGATAAATAGACCATAGAGATCTTGGGGAAAAGGTCTGAACTAAACAAAAATTAGGCATCCTGCCTGCCTCATAACCTAACAATTCCTTACCAGGAATTGGCAACATAATAACAGCCATTTCAAAAGTATAGATTTAACATTATGAATTTCAAAAAAGCAGCTTTGTTCCATATCAGACATTACAAAGGATTCTTATGTGCTCAATCACAATCCTTCTTCAGTCCAAGTTCATAGGGGCCTGAAGTCTTTTGGAGAAACAATTCAAAATCTTTGCTTCTGAAAATCTGCTTTATCTTTTAAAAAATGAGAAAACAAATATTGCTAAGAATATCTATTGCATGTGATCTTTATAAACAATTACTAGTTGCTGAGCAGGCCTGTCCCCATTGTGTACATGGAAAACATATAAAAGAAAAGGACATAACTTGCCCAGAAAACTGTAAGAAATCAGTGGCAAATGCACTGTTAAAACTTTGGGATCTCAGCTCCTATTTCAAGGTTTATTTTTCCTTATCTGAAAAATAATTATGTAGCAGAGTACAATATGGTGAGGTGTATATACATTTCTCTGCATGTGTATGTGTATGCATGCTTGTACATATATGGTAATTGCTCTCATGTAATGTGGTATTTCAAGTTTCAGCTGGGACTACTTTTTTTTTTCTCCCTATGACAAACAAGTTTCCATAGGGACAGCAGCAGGCTTCAGTAAGAGGGTGGGCCGGTGTTACTGCCTCAGCTACTTCCTTGGCTTGGGGACTGACTGCATGAGGTTTTTCAAATTAAATAAGCACACAAGCCAAATACTAAAATAAAAAAGGCAAAATAATAGGACATGCAAGGAGGAAAGCAACCCCCCTCTTCACTAAGACAAGCTACACCTCTAAAATAATTTTCTCTCAAACTATGCATTCAAAGCCTGGGTTCTCCCTTACCCCATCACTACCCTGCCTGTTGCAGACAGCCTGATCTGGCTGCCTCACAGAGGAAATTAAAAGGGCTTCACTTTATTACTGTCAGCTGAGCTGGTGCCTGACAAGCACCCAACACCACTGGGAGAGCTAACACTCACAAGATGCCAAGTGCCACACAGAGTTTTGTGGCATCACACTGCAGGTCTATGATAGGGGTTCTTTCCCGTGCCCAGCTTCAGAAACAAACACTACAAATAACATTGGTAATACTGGGACACATGGGAGACTTTGCTAAGGAAGGCCACAGTCACAGGCAACCACGGAAAACAGGTAGCAGAGGGTCCTTCTGTGCCCTATGAAAACAAAACCATCACATTCTGTAACACTTTAAAAGGGGGAAATAGGATGCTATGAGATTCTGGGAAGGAATTGCAGGGTTTTTAAAAGTAGGAGAGGAAGAGTGGAAAGGAATAAACAAAAACTGAAGTGGGAAAAAAAGCCTGTAGTACAAACAGTTGTAAAGCAGAAGAGGAGGAGGAAAAATGGAGTGTGAGGTGGGAAAAATGTAATTATGAACTTGTGAAAAACCCCAAGCTCATGTATAACATCACAGGCCTTGGTAATCTATAGGTTTATTAGATTTACAGCTCTGCATAACAGAGTTCCTGAGAAAATACATTGCCAGCATCTCTAACATTATAAATCCATGGAGAAGAAAGTTTTCCATGTCATAAGCTCACCATTTTCATGTGTGGATTCTTCTATCTCTCTATTAACAAAGGTTAAGAATTCAGACTCTAAAAGACAAGTTTTTAAGCAATCCTTTACAGGTTAAGGAGGTCTGACAATACACCATAATTGTTTTTGTCTGTAGGAAGCACTACTTTTCTCTTCCAGATATTTGCAATCAGATATACTAGCAAGACCAAACCAGAAAACTCACTCACACCCTTTGACATCAGTCCTTAGACTTCTGACACTAACACTATTAATTTGTAACCTCTCACTAGCACTTGTTGTTACTCAAATATGCAAGAGAAGCTGAGTAATTGTAATCCACGCTTGTGGTCCAGGTCACAAAAAAAGGCAGCCTTCCTTGATGGATTTATTGGCAAGGGAAAAGTTGGGCTTGCCAGACAACTCTCTTCTTGAAGAGAGCATTTGAGAAACTCCACCAAAAAGGGCACCACCAAGGCCAAAGGTACAAGTGAAAAAATTTCCAAACAGAAAAAAAGAAAAATGTTTCAAAGCCTGTCACAAGCAAGTCCTCAGTCTTGCTATCAGGTTGTGTTATACCATGGTAGTAATCCTGGCTTGCTTGCAGCACCTCTTAAACTAGTTTCAGATCATATTTCTCTCAGTGTTATGCTTTGGGAATGTGTGATGACAGGAATGCAGCGCTGCTGCTGCACACGTGCTGTAGTTCACCGATTCATTTTTCTGTGTGCTGCCTTATGTGCTGTGGTATTTATTTTAACTTGCATGACTTTTAAGAAAAACCTGTCTGTGTAATGAGAAGAAAGGCTCCCCTGTTTTCGTTCTTTTTTTTCATGCCAGACCTTCGGATTGCATTTGTGCTTCCTCTGCACAGAAGACAACTGATGCAGAAGGTTTTTCAATCTGGATACCCAAATCTACCTAAAAGCCAGTGTACAAGCAGGAACACTTGTAGGATACAGCTTTTGTTTTGATGCATGCTTTTCCTCTCCTATTATCACTGACTCAATGTGAGTTAGATAAAATGGGTGGAAGCTGGGCTTGTAACTCCTCAGTGTACAAAACTAATGAGAGAGGGAGACAAGCCATGAATCCTGCACAAACTTCTTCTCACATATAACGGAATTCTAAAACTTGGAGATGTGGACTTACAGCAATTCAAATCACAAGTCAATTCATTCACCGGCTGTTCTTCCAAAGGATATAGTAGCAAAAGATATGCCAAAAATGTTGGCCTCAACTTTCTTGTTTTCCACTGGTGTCACATATCATTAGTACCCTGGTATTTAAGTAACACACTGATATATGGGGACCAGCTGTACTGTAAGTTAGAATAACAGCCTAACCTTCTGCTTTGGGAGTTGAAACAATGGAGAGCAAGAAGTCAGCAGCAGTGTGGGTCCCACCAGCAGTAAAAGCCATCACAAATTATCTTCCTAGAGATTAATTCCCATGTCTCTGTGTCTATCTATTCCCATTCCTCCATACAGCCTATATTGCAAAGATGGCACCATGCATGTGCAGGCCTTGGGCTCTTGTGAAACTTCTGGGTGCTACATCAACACAAAGTTGTGCTGATGTAGCACCCAGAAGTTGTGCTACTGTGTAGCACACAGTATCTGCCTGTGTGTCAGGCAGATACTTTTTAAAGAAAAAATTCACTAAGAAAAAAAAGGCCCTTGGCAGTAAGAAGTGGGCAGTGGTTTGCATCTTGCATGGCTTGCATTGTCCTGCAAAGAGGACAATGAATGTATTTGATGGGCAGTCCTAAAAGCAGCATACCAAGGGAACTAAATCCCAGCAGCTGCTATAACACTGCAGAACATTTGCTGAATAACCCAGTACTAAGGGCCCTCTCAAAATTCTTGCTTATACAGCTGTGCAATATAGTGAGTATATTTTATAGTTGCACATATATAGCATGTACAAGAGGCAGAGATCTTTAAAACCGTAGAAAAATTGGGAGTAGCCTCTTAAAAAGAGGCTACTCCACCCTTTGTAAACAACCTCTTGTCATTCAGTTACTTCCATATGTGCACGAAGCTCTGCCTAAATTAAACAGGCTTTCAAAATACTGGCTTAGTACTGAAAATGTATGGTTTCTACCAATGAGTTTGAAAAAAATGTAAGCAAGAGATAAACTTACAAATGAAAAAGCACCAATTTCTCACCTCACAGAAAAGTAATTCAATCACTTCTTGGATATTTTATTATAGTCTCAGATTCAGAGGCTGTCTCATTGGCACATACATTTGGGCATGAAAAAACTCTAGAGAGGAATCAAAAGAACAGACAAAAATTACATGCCTCTACACATGCCTGACTTTTTCTGGAAAATCAATGCAAAATCATCAGTCTGCTTTTTCTCTGGACCAGACTGCAGCACTGCAGGCAGTTTGTTCCTGTGAAGGTGGATCTCTTTAGTCACTGGTTTTCAGTGGGACCCTGGAGTTTGTCCCTTCTCTTCTGATTCTGCAGTAGCACCCATCAGAAGGATAATTCCACTCCTGGGACACCCACCCTGACTACCCCTGGTTACCACAGCTTGTTGCCATCCTCCACTTGGCTTTTGAAGCTCTGATATTACCCACCTGTGTGCAACCAGAGACAATTTCCCATTGCCCCGTTCAGATGAAGGTTTATGCAGGCACTACTTGCACTTGCCTCTCTGTAGAAGCTGTTCTTAGCACTTCTCCTGAATGCAGAGATTTTTGTATTCTAGTAGAGGAACAAGAAAAAGACATTTCATAGCACTGGGTCTCAAACTTCTCCCCCTACCCTGTAAGAAAGTTAAATTCTTCCTCAGGGGTTTAGTGCAACAAAATAATTTTTGTTTTACTAAGTGACACCCTACACTTTGCTAAAGCAAATGTATCAACCCCAGGGAGCTCTGCTAATTTCTATTTCTATAAATCCTTCTATATTACTGTGCAGCTGTCAGTTGCTTTGCCACTAATTAATATGGTTTTAAACAGAAAGAGAGGCTTAAATCTAGGCTAGCACTGTCACTTCCCAGATTTCTGCAGGTCAGTGCAAGATCTTTGACTCCTCTGTGGAGCTAAGCAGAAGGCAGCAGCATCCAAAGCCTCATCTTAGCAAAATGTTTCTAGCACAACACTGCAGTGTCACACCGGATACAAGAACAATCTCTGGTGTGAATTTTTCAACCTACAACTTTCTGCCCAGATCAAGGATAAGAACAAGTGAAGCATGTAGATGTTATGAAGAAAAATATTCCCTTATGACAAAGGAATATCATTGTGATAATCAAAATAAAATTGTGAAATTAAGAGAAGTAAATTAATATCAAATTAGAAAATTAATAAGAAAATTCCTTTGTAATTCTGAAAAGTGTACTTCTCACTTCTACCACAATCTACCACAATACTGTACTTACATCCTTTAAAGCACATGAATGGCAGTAGCATAGGATAAAATTTCTTTCAAAATGCTTTATGTATCACAATGAACTTCTGTAAGGCACAGAGAATCACTGACATTTAAAATTTCCAGAAACCCAAGAATATCTTTCTCAAAAGAAACAAACATCTTAAGTGAGACCATTTACAAGAAAGTAAAATTTCCTGGCATAAGAATTCTATTTGAAAGAATCATGTACAAAATTAAGAGCTAGGAACTCTTTAGTCTTCATTAAAACTGATCACTATTGAGCCGAACTCAATACCTACACAACCCAACTGTGGTAAATCCTATTAGTTATGGCGATCATCTCAGAAACTTTAGAAAGGAGTCACCATGTTCCCATACGTAAAATTTCAAATGCTTTGTATCTCCAGCTATTCCAGGAATCGGCAAACACTCAGGACAAACATTTCACAGATTGTTGTAAAAAGTAAAAGAAAGTCCAAATGCAAGGTGCTCAGCAACTTGCCTTTGATGTTTTTCTTAATGGGGGAGATGTTTAGTAACCTTTCCATCTCTCAGACAGTGTAAAGTAGATCAGACAATCTGCCTTCACAACTGGCAGGGTTCAGATTTGTCAGAGCATGATGCTAGTGCCAAATTGTTTTTGTCTTCCTTCCTCTCTAAAGATGGATCTCACTATTATCCCAGCTGATGGAACCAAGACAAAATAAACACAGACATCAGGACTGAAACAATGATAGACTATCTGAAAAGGCATTTAAGTGCCAACAGTCGTCCAAGGAGTAAAAAGTTATAAAAACAAGTACTTTTTTTAATTGCCCATATCCCCATGTCATTGCTGAGGTACTTAAAAAAACCACAAACCCTATGGATTTCTACCCACCACATAGTAATTACTGAAATAACAAAGAATTGGAAAAAAGTCTTTCCAAAGCCTGATGCTATTACTGAACTGCCAGTGAAAAAATTCTCACTAACACCCCTTAAGTCTATCCTCCTGCACTCCCTAATCTGAACACAAAAGGTTGAGTTTAAACACCCACCCCCCACCCTGAGATTAAAACCGCCTGCAGTTTTCAGCTTCGGGCCAGCACTGACAATACTCTAAATCCTTGGCTACTGGCTTCGTGAAGACACAGCCTACAGAGAGTCCCCCAAAGTTCTTTGAAATGTTAAATACAAAGCAGGAGGAGGTCATAAAGGAAATATTCTTTACAAAAGGAATGGATATCATATGCAGGCTTTTCAAATACATTTCTCAGTTGCTTTGCTTCCAGCCACCATTTTCTCAATCCTGCATTGTCTGAAGCTTTTGAAATAAAATTCAGGAATTGAATAAAGCACAAAAATTAGTGTTATAAACAACTGCCAATATATGAATTTTTTACCTTTTAGCTTTCATAAATCTCTCCAATATATATATTGTATCCTAATTCTTCTCTGGAAAAACTAATTATTTACCTAGTAAATGGTCCTATAGCAATTACTAAAAGCCCAGTATGTAGAAGTAACATACAGGTTTTATTGCATCATCTTCTGTAGCATCTGCCCAATTACTGCAATAGAAGCCAGTGTGGTTCCCTGCTGCCCCGGAAATCCAGCTATCTTTCTGCCAAGAGCCTCCTAGCATGCACAAAAGGAACAGGGATTGAGAAACCTGTTTTATCCACTCTTATCCATAAACTAACAAGTCTTTTTTCCACTGCAGCTCTTCTCAACAAAACCAGGTAATTATGCAGGATGGGATTTTCAAGGTAGGTAAAAGGAAAAAAAGCAGTCAGTTCAGCACGCCAGCTTTGCCAAGTACTGTCACCTCAAACTCTGAGGGACTTGCTTGCAGTGTGGGGGAGCAGGCAAACACTATGATGCCCTGCCACTGACATAGGGCCCAGCTGTAAGCAATGAGCTTAGTGGTACAAAACTGTTAGTAGGTGATTACATTTTCCTGTCCACTTCCATTCTTCTGGAGGCAAACAGGATGGTAGGAGCCTTATTTCTGTCCCTTGTCTCACCCTGAACACTCAGTGTCTCTCCTTTCTCATTTGGGTATCATAAACTCAATGATAAATTGAGTTTTGCATTCATTTTTACATTCATTTTGAAGAACTTGTGTTTGGCTTGCTTGCCTCATAAGGTCTTGTGAGCCCTATCCATACTAGCTTCTGACAAGATGTTCCACCAGACATCCATGAAAACATCCCTGCCCAAATTTACAAATTGTGTACTTGAGGAGAAAAGTAACTGGTTGTCATGGTGATGTTCACAGTCTGAAGAGCCTTTGGACTTCAGTGTCATGAAAGGTACCAGGAGTTTAAAACCTCCAACTAGATGAAGTGTTTAATGGAAGCAAGTACTCCAGCCAGCAGCAAATGCATGCTTAAATCACTGGTGATCCTGAAGACCCAGGCTGCTGCACTTTGAAACTATTTAAGCTGTTTAATTTTGGGTTATTTGCAAATTAGTATAGCCCAGCTCACAGAAACTGCCACTGTGTGACTTACATGCATGCCTCACAAACTGCTGTCCTTTGCTTTTGACATCAGTATAATATTGGGGTACCTTCACAGGAGGGAAAGCCTGTTGACAGAAATGTTCCAGCTACCAAAAAAAAACCTGAAAGGTTACAGCAAGCTCAGGAACATCGCATGCTTTTGGCAAGGTGAGACAGAGGAGGATGAAAGGCAAAGGAGGGTGAGCAGAATTATTGTTCCTTGATGATTAAACAAGCACAGAAACTATGATTACAGATCACAGACATCTTTTATAACATGCCAAACTAGCACACAAAGAAACATGCCTCAGTAATTCAGTCATACAGGCAGTATTGGCTCTCCACAGTCTGAAAGAAGATGAGGGTCTTCTGAAACAGAGGCTCTGCCCTGACTCCCTGCTTGAGGCCAGTGAAGTGGCACAAAGCCTTTGAAGCATCTGGAGAACAGGCACTGCTGGCTGTAGCCCTAGCAGCCAAAAATGCTCCTTGCATTCAATCCTCACTCTTCATGCCAGGAATCAACTCAAGATACACGGTGATCTCTGCCTGTCTGTTGGACTCCTTACCCCTATAAAACAAGTAAGAACAAACTCCAGGCAGTTGTAACCTGAACCTAGGCTTCAGCAAAGCATACAGCTAAAAAAGCATCCCTAAAGAAACCCTAGCAGGAAGGCAATTTATTGTTGAAGGAGATCAGGTCCATAGAACTTCCTAGGAATGAGAAGCAATGATTCAACAGACACAGTTCAGTCTTGCCTTGCCTCACACTGTGTGTAGTATCAACTACCATCAGTATGCCTGGTTTATCCAAGAGGAAAAGATAATATTTCAGTATGAAATGAAACTCCTGTTTCTCTATGTGCTCAACTAAAGTAAACAACCATGCATTACTTGCAAAAGAATGTTGATGACTCAACAGTATTTGGGGTTTTTTAAAATCACATCTTTCTTATAAGACTTGTCCATTTTAATGAGACCTATACGACGAACATTATAAAAGTAAGATTTTTTCATAATTGTATGAAATTGTATTCTTGTTTCTGTGTTACCAGTCAAAGAAATTTCCAACACATTTTATTTTTGTTCCTATTTAAAGAAAAAAAACCATAAACCAAACAAGAACACTGATCTCTGAGCATGTGACTACAATAAGTGGCAAGATCTTGGTTCAGAGGATGTCTGAACACATTCCTGTTTATCTTTACCACTTCAGAAACCTGCATTCTCTCTGACTGCTACACCTTGAAAATCAGTGCAAAGCTTGGTGATTTCAGAACCAATAGATTTCAGTCCAAGAGAAGACAGCTAGACAAAATTTCACTGTATCCAACTTCTGATAACAGTATTCCACCACCCCAGAACAGTCAGGTAAGAAATGAAACCTTATTAACTTATATAATAATGTGTAAGAGACTTAAGCATACCAACTGTTAGTAAATTCAGTGGTCAAAACCAAAAACAAATTCAGACACCATTCTGTCTCTGCCTTCTTGAAGAAAAAATATTATACTATGCACCTTTGATGGCAAGAAGTGCCCAATCCCTTTTCAAAGCAGAGGCATAGAGTCAGTTATAGAGATTTATACAGCAATGTGAATGCAAGTTACAAGAACTACAAGCAGCAACACCTCCCAAATAGTGGAGGTAAGTTATCAGATACTTAATGCTCCTACTAATTATGTTTACACAAGTTTCAAGATATTCCTGCACAAGGTAGGGTTTCACATTTACTGAAAAGGGAGTCACTCATTCTAGATGAAAATTAAACAACTCCAGCAACAAAACAGTTATTCAGACAAACTAGATAAATCATGTTCATAATTCATATATAAGTTCATATTTTGCTTGGCATTTTCAAAGTCAATTTTTTTCTGGATATCATGATTTTCACAGTCAGAAATAAAACATAGACACTCAACATTCCCAAGGATGTCTGCAACAAAAGAATTATGTGAACATGGCAAGCTGAAGCGCCTTCATTTGGATACATTTTTGTATCCAAAGAGCAAGCAACAAAAACAGAGTCACAAAGAAAAACAGATGGCCAGTGAGTTATCACTCCTGATCTGATGACTTATGTGGGCTCAACTTGTTTATTTACTCACATATTTGCAAAAAAGTAACTTTCCTTATGTTAGCAGCAGCAATATTGTATATTATGTATATTGTATACACAGTACATACTTTACCTACACACAACACAAGGGCATCAGGTATTTACCCTCTAATTATGGGCTCTCCTGCAACCATGAAAGTCACACTTGACCCTTCCCAGGGCCAGGAAGTTAAATGACTGATGTCTAACAGCACAGCTCAAGAAAGGGTTAAAAGAGGATCAGTGTTACAGCTGCCCTGCTCACTGGCTTGGAGACAGGACAGAAGTGCTCAGGTCCTCGGGGGCAGGGAAGTGAGTCTGTAATTAGTGGCTATACCCTTTACACCATCCAGTCTGTAATTACTGGCTATATCCTTTACACTCTTCAGGAACTGCTACCTCTCCCTGTTGATGCAACCCCCATGCTATCCTTGCATGATGCATGACAAAAATACTGTCATACGGTCCTGAAGCAACTGGCACTATTTGTGTGTCAGTCCTGTCAAATGAACCATCCTCGAAAATACAGATTCTTCTTAGACCATCTCACCCCCTCTTTAGGACTGATCTCATTATCTTCACTTTAATTGTTCTCATTATCTTCTGGGCATACAAAAATAATGCAGCCTTTCTAAGGACATTAAATCCAATTATGTAAAAACACAGTGTTGGGAAAAAGAGTTAAAATATTTTAGCTAACAAATTGCTGAAAATCAGGAAAGATCAGTGTGTGACCATTTAACCCCCCTGAAAATCACCAGGAAGTATTTTTTAGCTGCAATTACAAGAATGCTACTGCCCTCAGCTATGGTTAACCATCAGCCTTACAATTGTAAAGGCAACTGTTAACCACACCCTAGCCTGCAAAGAACAGGCAATGGACAAAAAAAGCTTCTGCATTATTTTCCCACTAGACAAGTTGCACTGTGTTCTTGTGATGCAACTAAAGTAAGTAAAGGATTCAAAGTAGTCAGTGTACTTTTATATACTGGAAGAGTCCTGAAAGTAGAGCAAGATATTTTTCAGTAGATTCTTCAAATTGCCAAGATGTAAATGTGATGAGGAATGTGTTTATAAGCACCCTCACAGAGCAGTCTGTGCTGATAACATTGAGGTAGGATGGCTGCATTGATTAGCTGGTTAAGGATCAGATCCTCTTCATAGGTACATTACCATGGGGGTAGACAGGGGAGTGTCTTTGAATAAACTATTGAGCTCCAAACAACTCCTGCAACAACACCCCTGCAGTCCCGAGGGCTTGAGTGGGACCACAGGTACAGCAGATCCCACAGCAGCAGTCCAGAGACTGAAACCCAAAAGAAGGAATAAAGTACAGTGAAAGAAAGCTGAACTCCAAGCAGGATGCTCCCTTCTGACCCACCAACATCTGGTGCAAGACAGCCTGGTGCTGTATCTGCTGCAGCATCTGAGCTGTGTGACAGTGCAGAGAATTCTACTCCCATCGTTCCACCCACTCCTGGTGTAGGAAGTGCTGCACAGACAGACTCATGAACACCATCTGCTTCAACTGTGGCATTTGACTCCCTTCCTCCAGCATGTAATATTCTGAGATGGTCTAAGCACACTAATACAATCCTACATTTTACATGTCTATATGTCGAGAATCAAAAAAACAAAATCAAAATATACTTTTCTTCTCCCATAACATCGCTTCTAGTTATTCTAACTGGATTTGCTTGCAGTGTTTCTTAAAAGAAAAAAAAACCCATAATACTCTGGGGGAGCATGAAACTCTTATTTCAATAAAAATTAACAGGCATAAACACATGCAATACTTACATCTGCACAGTAAAGTCTACAGAGAAAACAATTTTTTTTTTTCTCATGGCACCTTTATTCATTCTGCTACAAAGAAAGAACACTAAATTTCATACATTAATGCAAACACAACAAAAACTTCCATCCAGATCAGGGAAAAAACTTTTTTCCTAAATATGTGAAATCACTATCATTTTCCTATTCACATCTGCACTTCAAAATGAAAAGAAAAAAAAAATTCCAAGTACTTGGGTTGTCATGTCACTGGGGTTTATTAATCACACACAACTGTATGGTCTATTAATTATAGAAAATATATATATTACTTGCAGCATTTCTTTAGCTTGGAATGCAAGTAACTGAAATAGCCCCCCAGTGCTCTTGGAGATATGACAGCTCTGACAGAGCTCAGACAGAGGCACACAACATGGCACACTCTCTTTTTAAAAGCTGTTCAGTGATTTGCAATGTCCTTAAGGACGATATTTTAAAATTTATTTTTCACAGAAGTTCAAAGTCCCACAACTGCAAAAGTGACCACTTGGCTCTTACTAGGCTTCAGAATCCCAGAGAAAAAAAACAAGCAGAAAATCAGTTCCAGAAGATTCCAACTGAGAGTCCTGAAGGGAAACACTCCAGCACACTGCTTGCTCTCCGGAGCGTCCCAGGGAACTCACCCAGCACCACGCTGGGAGCAGTGTTATAAAAAGTCCTCACATCTTCTAGTGCCAACCCTACATCTTAACAAGAGATTAAAACCATATTCCTCATACATCTATATTCTGTGGGCTACATATCAGCTTTCCCTAAACAAACAAGCACAGATAGAAGGACAAGGTAGCTTTTGACACACAGAGATACAAATGATCTCAATCTTTCATTTATCTTTAATGGTAAAGTACCTGTACAATGCCTTTTTAAAAAATAATTTAAAGTACTTAAATTTTTGCTCAACTTCATGATAAAACTGTTTTGTTTGACATGGGGAAGAAAGGCACAGGAAAATAAGGAACATACTTTTAACACAGCAGTGACTTAAGGCAGGAAGAAGAACGAAGCTCACTGAGCTCATCACCACACAAAAACCTTTCACCTGTCAGAGGAAGCCCCACCAGCCCCAGGCTCAAGGTGCCATCAGCTTACATCTGAAAACTGGTTCTGCCCCACCTCAGCCCCCTTCCCAGTGGGCATGCTTGCATGTCTCTAGACCATGCCAGCAGGCCCACCACGGGCACTTTCTGCTCAGGGCTAGAAAGAAGGAGAAAGCAGAACATGAGATACTGATGCTGATCTGAAATTGTATATGCAAACAAGCAAAAGGGCCAACTCCAAGCAAAGGGATTGTTTCTGATTCTCATAAGATACAGAAGTTGCCAAACTAAGAAAAATACAAAACTGTTACATGAAACGCAAAAGGATTACACAGTTTGAGTATTTGCATGTGGACAGGCCTGGCCTGTTTGGGATGATTAAAGCAATGCAGATCAAACCTCGAACATGCACTTCTGAGCACCCTCCAAGCCCAGGCAGGCCAGCCAGCCATGGAAAAGCCCAGCCAAGCAAAAAGATGTTTCTCCAGAGGCTGGCAAAAATATGGCACCCACCACCCATCAACCCCTAGTGCCTGCTTGCTCCAAGCATCCACAGCATTATGGCACCCCTGGCATCTCCACACCCTGCCCTGCAGGGGCACTTGCTGGCAGAGGCGGGAAGGGGAGCGCTGCTCGGGCAGGGGAACAGCCCACGAACAGGTTCCCCGATCCTCCTGTGCAAACCCCTGCAAGGGCCACAGCTGCGGTGGGATGGGCTCCCCGTGAGTAAGAGCCCGGGCAGGGCAGGGGAGATCACAAGAGCCAGAGTGAAAGGCTCCCTTCAAAGGGGTCAGGCCGTGTCTTTGACACCAGCACTGCTCTGCTGGACAGAGATGCAGCGAGTGTGGGACGTGCAGCTGTAACTCCCTGGCTGCCTTTCTGCTAGAAGACAAGACTGGACTCACTACTGTGGCCACAGGACGTATGCAATGAATGCACGTTAATTTAGTCCAGAATTCTATGTTTTGGTCATTCGAATGGCAGGTGGCATTTGTAACCAACTCAAATAAGCATGATTGTATAAGGATAAGACATTAAAGAAAGCAGCTATTCTCCATACTAATCGAACATTCTGCACACTGGAGATATATTAGTGAACCAACTGAATACAGGAGATCAGGGATGAAACATAAATAGCACAATTATTTGGTTCAAACCATTCCAGAAAGTCATTCAACAACAAAAAAAGTACAAGAAGGTAGCATTTGGAAACATCTGGAGAAACACATTCTTAAGTGAGGTTTGAAGCCATCTGAAATAAATACAGCAGAACTCTTTCAGAGGCAGGGGTCTATAAATATGATTTATAGTCTGATAGCAAAGCAATGAATGTAGTCTGTCATGCACCTGAAATTGCTTTACATTTGTGATTCATTTGCACAAGAACTACTTTCAAGAGCCTGATTTTTCTTTAGATTTTAATTATAAGTCCATTAAAATAGAGGAAACTCCCCAGCGATCCCCAGTACAATCTAGTCCAATATGCAGTCTACTAAAGAGGCCAGCAATACTCAGCCAGGGAAGAATAACGTGGCACTTACACCTTCTCATAAGAGTCTCTGTCTCCCTCCATTTTCAGCTCAGAGGATTTTCTGTGCTTGCTCTGGCTCCTCTATTGAGTAGTCTCTGTGAGGCTTCTCTGCCAAAGGATTGCCCAGTCTTTCCATCAACCTGTGTAAACTTTTTGCACTCACAGCATCATCTGAAGTCCTGTAGGTCCTGCCTCTGGCATGAAGAATCACCTCCTTCTGCTTTTAAATCCATCTCCCTCTAGTTTTATTTCCCCTCAAATTATTTTAACTGAAGAAGCAGTTCACCTCCTCATCTCATACCATCAAGAATGTGTTCATCCCTGACATGTTGTATGTAAATGCAATGAACTATTGCCATATTTTAATTTATTTTTTAACCAGGTAAATTGAATGTACTCAAAAGATGGCAGTGATATAAACTACTTTCTAGTATAGGGCTATGAAACTTGTAATGAACCATCACACACACTTTTTATATCATACAGCTTCCAGAAAAGTTTAGATTATTTTGGTATTGAGAGAAGTGATTACGTCATTGTGCAAAATATCACTGCTGTTGAAATCATCAAAATACTTCTGTCTCCACTCTTGTGGTGGTTGGCAAATTCTTCAGACTTCAGCCCTGATTTTCTGGGAGTTCACCTACACCATCATTGTAGGATGAGAAATCTGTCTAGGTCTTCCCCAGTTTCACCGTGGCTGTGCCTGGAAACTTACAAGGAATCACAATGACAGTGATGACTGCAAATCAACTCAGAAAATGAGTTGACATAACATTTGATTTTTTTTTTTTTTTCCAAAACATAAACCTGCTGACAGACTGCCTTTGGATGGGCCGTCGCTCTAAATTTTATGAAGACAAAATGTAATGAATGTGACAAAGACACACAAAAAAGTCATAGTCAGTAATTGAGACCTGTGAGAAGTACTCTTAAGGCAGCAATCTGAGTAATGAAGAAAAAAAATGCAGAATTTTCCTGTACTTTAAAAGCTAAGCACCACTTAGTGCCCTCTGCTGCATACAGAGGTAATATGCAAAGCATCACTGAACAATGACATCATCTGATACTAACACAATATGTTGCACCTATGGCAAATATTTATTTCCTTAATTGCCCTTGTTTTCTAAAAATACTAATAAATTATGCAAATATCTTCAGTACCAGCCTAAAGCAGGTGTTTTTTACGTTCTCTCTTCCCATGTAGTATCCTGTGTTCTGCCTGCAAGCAAGCTGTCACCTCGTCTCCCACATCTTACATAGTGGGAAATTCATGCTGAGCGAGTGGAGGTGCTGGGTGGGGGGAGTGTATGGCACCCTCAGCATGAGATTTGATCATGAGACGCTGATGACAGCTGAACAGCTCAGTGGGACGTGGTCTACACACCGCCCCTGCCACTCCTACCAAACTCAAGGGAGTGGGAAGTGCCCATCTCTCCCTGCTCTCAGCTAAAAGAAACAAAACAAAGACAAACAAACATAGGGGAAGGTCAAGTCTCCAATGCAATTTTCAACTTCCAAATAAATGTGCATTAAGAGTCTATAAAAGGTCCATCATGCACAACATGAAAGAGGTAAATGCAGGCCAGAGCAACTGCGACTCTGAAAGGGATTAATTGTCAGACAGAACCGAGGAGGTCTCCTAATGTGGAACACAAATATTTAATCTGATTCTGAAATCTGATCTCCCGCCTTTAAGAAGATTAATGGAAATTCTTTTGCAGCAGACTATTATTTCTATTATTTCTGATCCATTTCATGAACTGAGAATATTTTCCAGAAGCAAAGTTCGAGCATTTTAAATAGTTTATTAGCATTCTACTCAAAATCAAATCAACAGCTGATCATGATTAAAATCTGTTCAAGAAAGTGAGGACATAAAAAAATGTCATTTGCCTGCATTCAAATTGCATTAAACAGGCATGTCACACATGTGCACAGACATGAAAACGTAAGATGTGAAAACATAAGGTATCTAATTTTGCATGAGACATGAAGCATTCAAGGTCTCCACACTGTACTTGAACCAAAACTGGCATGAAGATGTTATGGCAGTAAAGTTGTTTAAAAAACCTTTTTCCAAACTGATAATCCTTGTCCTAGCCTGGTTAAGGCAGATTTCACAGAAGGACGAAGAATTAATTCCTACGTCCTTTTCCTATCTTACACAGACTGAGTACAGGCAGACAGTTAATATCATTGCTGTGCTTGGTTCTGCCCAAGGAATCTAGGTAACTGGCCAAGTTTCAGGCTTCTCCTTCATTCTTCCTTTGAATAAACTGACAAGAAAATGGAAGCACAGCCAGCTGGCTTCCTTTCTCCAGCTTCCTTCCCCCTGGAGGAAAGCAAGGGAGCCGTCCTTCCCACTCCTCTCATTCCTGCCCAGGAGCTAAGCCAGCATGGTGCCAGATAGTCCAGTCCTAAGCTTTTGGTATATTTTTTCCCAGAAATCCAGGGGCTCCAGTAGGGTCTGTCTGAAGCAAGAAGAGCATGGTAGGCACTACAGTGGACGAAAGGAAAGATCACTGCCACCACTGCTGCCTCCTACAAGTCCCCCTGATGATCCAAAGTGAGACAAGAGGCTTGGGGCTCTGCTCCATGGTCACAAGCCACTCCATCCAGCTCGTCCTGCAGCCCTGCTGAATGCATGGCATCTCTGCTGGGTGACAGGAGAAGAGCAATGGTGATGCCAAACATCTATTTAAATCAGGGCTGAGAAACATCACACATCAGGCAAGCCTCAAGAATTTGGCAAGTCTGCTTTAGATCTGTTTGCTGGTCGAATTCAGCCTGTTCCTGTTTAAAACAAGCTAACCTGCATTGCATTGCTAAGTAAGGCTTTACCTGGGAGTTGTCAGCACAGTGAAACCAACCCAGCAGCATACAAACTGACACTCCTGCTTTTTTCTCAATAGTCAATTCATAATGAAGCTACCAGGCATCAGCTGAACATCCTCTACACTATTAACCCTAGGGCTTTTACTTGAGATGCCAAATAATTCAAATAACTTTACATTTGTCATGAGCAAAGAGTATGCATGCAGTTGGAGCACCTCACATGACTTAATTTGAGCCTTTAATCTAGACAGGACCTTGATCCAAGGGCAACTCAAGTCAGTCCTCAAGCAGAACATTCCATGGGCTTCTGCTTGCTACCTGAGAAGGTAATGCAATGCTCCACTTGTACACATGAATGCCTACATCTTTCCTGTAGTCAAGGAAACATTTTTATTATGCTTTCATTTTTAAAAAGTCCAAAGGACATTGTTCTTCTAAAGCCTCTTGATAATTCTTTATATTATCTAGAGCAGAAAAACTTCTCTTTCACACTGAACAGTACCGAATCACAAAGACATGGGCACAATGCCTCCTGAGCCCATGGGAAACCCGCCCCCCCGCCAAAACCATCCTCTTCAGCAGGGTTTAATGAGTGCCTCATAACCATTATTTTTGCACATAATAACCACAGCCACGAAGCAAGTCTCCCCTACAGCAAAAAGAAAGTATTTAATAAGGATCCTTGCATAATTTCAGGTAAAGCATGTTAGTTTCCAGTTCTCCCTGTACCTTCTTATGAAAATATCCAGTTGGTGAGAAGATGTATGAGCCCCTGAGGTGATGCAATAATGCCACAAGTGCATTGCCTTGTGGACAAGGACACCCTTCCCAGTACAACAGCCCAGATTCAAGCATCCCTCACTTGAATCCCCAGGTATTTTCCCTCATATACCTGTGTAGCTGGTATGAAACAGAAGCCCTGGAGAAAAACATAGTATATGGTCAGGTATTTTGTCATGCTCTCAGCTGTAAAATGGCAACTGTAACACATCCTTCCCTAAAGGACTTTGGTGATCACAGACAGAAAAACGTCACATACGTTCTGGTACAGAGATAGCAAAATCCATATACATAAGAGGCATTGTCCATCATAACCCACAGGCAGGAGAGCATCAGAACTTTAGGTTGTACCAGAAATTAAATACCTGCCATTTCTTAAGCTGAAAGCAGTTGCCCTCAGAGATTTTAACTTTAGGTTTCAGCACATAAATTTCCAAGGTATCTTAAGTAAAACAGAAAGACTGTTAATTACATGCACATCCTGCACTACATTTATGCAACCCTAAATATCTGCTTTCTTACACTGTAGAAAGTCATTGTCCCAGAACATACTGCCCTGATGGGCCTCATGCTGCTTCTACCATTTTTGTCCCCAAGAGTAATTTGTGCCAAGTTTACAGACTTTAAAAGTTATTCTTTCTTCTTTCCTGATGTTAACCCAAACCACAAATTTTCTGTGCAATATACTCAGTAATATATATGCAAAATACCTACTGCCACCAGCAACCACTACGTGACACAAAAATTAAACTAAATTTTAAAAAATTTCAGATTAGACAGATTATATTGGGTGTTGCCCATGGAACTTGATCCTGAACTTCAGCACACTTCAGTGTTCTCATCTTGAGCAACATGAGATGATAGGGAAAGGCTGTGGTTACTTTCTGAGGAAGCAGGAGCAAGAGAGAGCTGCATCCCCAGCACTAAAGGCCTGGAAGGTGCTCCTGGGCAGCTCCCAGCTGGAACTGATGACTTTATCAACTGGTGCCCTTCAGCAAAGTACCTCAGGTATACACCGCCTGCTGGGAAGTTCTCTTTAGTCTTGCAATTTCTTAGGCTATCCCAGAACCTTTCTGGCTGCTGCTACTTTAAAGGCTGTGTGGTCAGACAGAGCACATATTTTCCAACACAACTAAAGTTTCTCAGGGAATGGTGAGGAAGTTTTCATTTTCTAGCTCTCTCTTAGTAAAAGCAGAAGTTCCCAAGTCAAAGAAAAGATAGTCCCTTAAGCCAAAGGCAAATTATATGCTTCTGCAAACAAAACCAGTTTTAGAGTTCCTCTCTCTAACCTCCTGCTTCCCCTAAAAAAAAGAAAAGCCCCACATGCTCATAATGCAGTGCATCTGGTGGCCTAAATATGGGTGTTACCAGATTCCCCACTGACATAAAGAGGTCAGAATTTGAGAAGCTGAGAAAATGACTTAAGCTTCCACAAGAAAACTTGACCTGGAACAATTAACTTGAGAACAGCACCAGAACAATGTCCCAGAAAGCTCATTTCCAAGACAAGTTTCTGCCAGGAAAAGTTTAATACTTCAGGACTGCTGAGAGTAAGTTCTCATATTTACACCTGACACAATGGATTCATTTGAACATGCAATACTCTTAGAACACATGTGAATAAAACAACTACCTTTTGCTACATCATTTCCGAACCTCCTTACAAAAATTCTAGGTGTAACATGCCACCATATCTAGTACTTGTGGCATCTGCCTGCAGTATAAAGGAAAATTTTTTTATGCAGTTGCAAAACCATCAAGCTCCTTTGAGAAACGTCCTTGTCTTCCAGGATGCTTCTCACTCTGAAATCTAATTTCCAAGGACCACTCCTGATCACCTTTACAAGTTTTGATACACTTGAAAAACATTTTCTTCAACTATAGTCAGCATTTTCAACATACCTTTTTTCCTCAAATGTGAGAAGCAAAATAAAATACTGTGTTCTGTCTTTAAATAAAATTGCCTACACAGCTACTTTTGATCCACGAGTGCTTGTTCTCCCTCCCAATTTTCTCTGCCAACCACCCCCCACAAGACACACTCAGATTACTTCATTGGGGGTTTTTTATTAGCCATCTGCTGTGCAGATAAACACATGAAAAAATTACAAGTCAAAGAAAGAGAGGCAGATAAACGGACTTTCACTAACCTTTCGCCAGGGTGGGGAGGCTGAAGCGACCTGTGAAGGCTGAGCCAAAGGGAACTAAAGCAGGCAGCAGGTTTGCTCCAGTTGGCTGGTGAGCAAGTGAACAAGCAGGGAGAGCTGGTGGCTTGGGAGGGAAGGAGGAGCACACCAGGGCAGATGAGTCATTAGCTACTAAATTCGAGAATAAGCAGCTTGGAATTGCAAATAACTGTATGCAGTCTGGGAAGTGGAGAGGAAGAGACACTTTCTGTCAAACTGCCCTGAGCTGACAAACATCTGCATTTTTCACTCTGTAGGGAATCTGCTCCTGCCTCCTCTGCCAGCCTTCCCTGTGTGCCAGCAGGAGGCTTCTCCCCAGCAGCTGCAGACCTTGATTTTCATTGGGAACACCAGCTTGGTTTGCAGGAAAGCACGGAGAGCTGGCATGTGGTACACACACCTGGGAAGGAGCACTGGAGAGCCGCAACCGCTCCTGGGCGTCCCTCATTCCTGCAAACCTTCCATTGTGGGAGGTGCTCTCTGCACCACTTACAAGTCTTTTTATGGTCAAGATAGTTGCAATGTTGCCAAAATGCTGAGATTGCTGAAGCTGCTTTGATGGCCTAAGAAGGCCTGCAAAAGCCTGAAGCAAGGGAGACGTGATTAGTCTCCACAATAAAATTTTCAAATACTCTGGTGAGGAAAAGTCAACGAATAAAAAGCGAAAGGTTAGTGAAAGTCCGTTTATCTGCCTCTCTTTCTTTGACTTGTAATTTTTTCATGTGTTTATCTGCACAGCAGATGGCTAATAAAAAACCCCCAATGAAGTAATCTGAGTGCGTCTTGTGGGGGGTGGTTGGCAGAGAAACCACAACCTCTGACCTACACCTTTGCTACCTAATTTTCTGTTAGAACATACCCGTGCTGCCTGTAAAACCTAAAACTTATAATTATGAAGTTGAATACATTTTTAATATGGTTGGATGGTTATGGGTGAAGTAACTTCTAAAAGCAAAATGACTAGAGACCTTTCACAACCAGAATCGCAGATGACATTTGAAAAGCAAGAGGCTTCAGATTCAAACCCAACCGTTTCAAACCTCATCAAGACTGTGCTGAAGCCAAAACACCACAGACCTTAATTTTCCAGACAACACTTATATAGGAGAAGAGATTGGGTGTTATTCAGTGGGGTCAACAAACTCCTCGTTGTACTCAAAACATTTCTGGTCTAATATAACCAAAAATTTGTAAGACTAATCAAATATTATTTATATATTATTATATTTTCATTTATTTTATTTCATATTATGTTTTAATTTATAGGTGATATATATTCATTTTTTACAAAATCTTGCAGGATGTGCTCACAAGATTTCAATGTCATTGCTGCAGATTAATCAGGGTCTAACCCCCAGCCCACATGAAAATAACACATTTATTTTCACACCCCCTCTGAATAAAATTATTAGCCTTAAAGCACCCCATCCTATTTTGACCGCTTTTTTGTTCACATTTCCACTCACAAAATAATTCCTAATCCCTCTTTTTGAGCAGGCTGTTTCTGCTTTGTTTTCTGTAATCATCCTCACAAGGTATGGCAAGGGAACAGGTCACAGCATCCCCATGCCTCACTGCCTTCTCCAGCAGCACCCTCTGCCCTGTGTTGTACGAGTCCTTGCTCAGTGGTTAGCATTAAGCTTTCATGTTAGTGACTAACCTACACTTCTGAGAGTCTGTGGTGCCTTGCCCAGGTTTAGCAAATAATTATGCTTTTAGTGTTTCTGCTTTAGTTAATGCTAAGACTTGAGTTATTTTCTCCTGCTAGCAGAAATGCAAATACATATTAAAGTAAAATGCATCTTTTCCATTACGATTTCTAGTTTTGCAATCTTCTACCAGTTAGTTCCACATATTTCTGTTTCTTGGGCTCTTTGTAGCTGATATTTCTCTTTAGACACCTACAGCTATATAGCACAGGAACACCAAATTTATTTCTATATCCCTCTCAGATCACTTTTTGATGACAGAAATGTTATAAACAGTCTGGCACACCTTCAGTCTACAGCACATCTATTCTGTGAATATTAAGGGAGACTTTGCTTTCCAGTCCAGTCAAACCAACATATTTAAATAGGCAAAGGGAAGGAGGAAAAAAAAAAAAGGGAATACTTCTATAGTATAATTGCATACTTATAAATAGCATGCTTTCCATGTGTGTCAGATATCAAATAGCTTAATGACAACTGATAACTGGCTGATTTCTGCAATCTGCCATCAGCTGCTATTTTCAAGAGAACGTGAGCTATTCCTAATACCGTAGTTCAACTCCACTTAGTTGTGTAGGAAGCTTACATTTTTCAACCAGATGGCAGGTATATGCTATTTTAACCAAAATCCTGTTTTAAGAACAGTGGTTGGTATAATGACAGTGCTTGACAAGCCAAGAGGAATTTAAAAAAGAAAAAAAAAAAGGTAGATAACTACATAATACCATTTAATATCGGCCTTTAAAAATATAACATACTTTCGAACAGCAACAGATGGGCCAGGCAATCAGGCTGCATGACCTCATTTGCTGGGAAAAACAAGGTGTTTTGTTTCGTTTTTTTAAATTAAACTTCAGCTTTTATTCTCAAAATATACTTTGTAGAACTAGGATGTGATTTTCCTCATGTGTGTATCAAGCCAAAAAGCCTCTTCTCCCTGAGTCAAGCAGGGATGAGCTGTTTGGCTGCATTATAGTGTGATTAATCCATGCAACTGCTTTAACACCCAACAGAGGGAAAAAGCCATCTCCAGAATACAGGGTTTGATATGATACAAATAACTTGTTGTTAAACATCTCTATCATTAGAGCAATGTCTACTAATTAGGAAAGAAATAATTTACACTGGCATTTCTACGGTAGCAGAAGACATTATTCTGTTCTTTTTCGCTGATGTTTCCTAAATAGCAACAGAAACAGTAGCTGTGAAATCCACTTTACATCTCACAGAAGTGAAGTAATTCTGCATTTTGCAGAAGTGCCGTAGACTGAACGTATTTTTTTTCCTGCACCCCAGTAACAAACATCAATGCCTTTTGGGATCTGACCCACTGCAGTCTGCTTTTGCTGCCCGTAACACAGGACATGGTTTCCCCCTCCGTACTTACATTATGTCTGGAATCCTCTCTTCAAGCACAAATGGAGAATCAAGGGGTGAAGTTGAGTCTGGGTGACTGAGCAGCACACTAAAACACCCCAGGTGATCCGTGGCTTCTCCCTGCTGTGTCAGAGATTTCCCTTGTATTAAAAGCTCATTTCAGTGGGGAAGATCCGACGTCCTACCAGTCAAGCACACTGAGCCTTTAGATGCTTTAAAGCCCTACCGAAGCGTTTAGCAGTAGATGTCTCTATATTTACTCTTGTCTTTTTTTGGATATACGCCTATGCAAGAAGGAAGCAAACTCTCTTTATATTTCACACCCATTTGCACTACTTTTTTTCAGGGTGTTGCTGAAAGAAAAAATTCCCAAGCTAGCTCAGCTCCAAATGGCCAACTACACAACCATTTATTTTCCTCTGGTTATCCCGACTGAGTTATTTTCCCACACATTCCTGATGTGGTGAATGACTTGTCTGAGCAAGCAAAATAATGCTTTAGGCAGCAGATTAGAAAATGCAAAAGTGCAGTGAGTCCTATAGGCACCTCCTGGGTTGTGTCCTGCCAGTGAGGCTTGGTTTTCTACCCCCAGCTGAAGCTGCAGGAGGTGCCCATCTATCTGAAGGCTTACACTGGGGATCTCAGGCCCTGAGTAAGGTGCTACAATATCCCCACGTCCCAGCCCTGTGTCTGAACATAAATAGAATTATTTCTGCCAGCAGTGGACACCAAGGTTCGGCCCTGCTATTAACTGCAGTGACAGCTACCAGGTTGCCATCCAGGGCAGACTATCACAGGACAGATGTACCACTTACTGGGGGGAAAGGAGGACAGCCCAGGAGCACCACCAATCCTACTGCATCACTTATATATGTGGCTGTGGCAAAAAGGCCAAGGAAAACCAGGGATAGAAGGGGTTGGACTGGTTTTCACCCCCTGAATTGGCAGGATGGCTTTGCTTGCCCCATACCTACCCCCAGAAAAGGACAAAGCAGATCCTCGTCCCTTGCACCCACCCCTTCGTGGCAGGGAGCACCATGTAGAAGCGTCCTAGACTTGTGGGGTCATTACTTACACTGCCTCCTAAACAAAGAGTCTCAGGAATATCATCTACAGAGAGAACAGTGCCACATATTTACCTCTGACCACTCTAAGTGCCACGTGCTAACAAACATCAAAATATGAAGTTTCCTGAAACTGGCTGCCCAGCAGGGATGTGCTATCCATATCTCCGGAGGAGACTTTCCAGTCTCACCTCACTGGATCAAGCCTTGAACAACCTTGTCTGATCTCACAGCTGGCACTGCTCTGAGAAGGAGCTTCTGGAATCCTCTTCTGTTTGACTGCACTCAAACAAATGCATTGCTGACCACTGCTCTCCAGCCAGCAAGTCCTCACAAGCTCAGCAGCCTCACAAGGATTTTGGAGCAAATTAACTACAAAAGCACATCAAGACCTTCCAGCTAGGAAGGTCTCCAGACTAGGGTTCTCCTAATGACTAATAGCTCGCAGTGAAGAGCTTCTAACACATACAGGGTTGGGAGTCAAAAAGTGCAGAAATAAACAATGTCTCAGTTATAAAGAAGGATTTTCTAGGTCGTTCCATAAGCTTTTACTTCTACCACTTTATCTGTAAGCTTTTACTGTAGAGTTCACTTGTTTTTGTTTTTGCACTGATAGAAAAATCTATATGGAACTACCAAGAATAAAAATATTACTTTTTAATATTTAGAATAACCAAAAATTTCTTGTCACATTAAAATCTTTACTTGAATTGGGAGTGAATTTTACACATGGCAACAATGAAATAATGCTGAGAAGGAACACCCTGACACTTCTTTTCACAGGCTCATCACTTGAAATTGCAATTACAGTGATCTAAGTAGGAAAACAATTCTGACATTTAAAAAAAGCTGTAATAAAAGAAAACACTGTTTTAAGCTTGCAGGGAGATCTTGAATCACAGGTGTGCCTAGTCCATGGAGTACACCCCAGCTGCTGGCAGGATGGGACTGTCAGCTGCACCTCACCATCCTCCCCCAGTTACTGCCTCAGACAGTGCTCAAGAGCTTGGCTGAGACACCCAGGGTCACATCCCCACTGCTCAGCAGTGCAGAGTGGCAAGACAACTCCCAGGCTGGAGCATGGTTAGGGGCAATTGCAAGGCAGTTGCAATCTATTCTTGCTGCAAAGACATCCCAAGGGCTTCAGCATCTCAAAAGCCAATCAGTCTGGCCCCCTTCCACGTGACTCATGCCCACGTTCCAACACAGCTGGCACATGGCTGTGCAGCAAGGGAAGCCACGTTTCTCCCCTCAGGGGAAGCTTGATTCATGCCAAAAGGTATTCCAGCCTGGATCTCAGGAGCAGTATCCACCTGTCCTCCCTAGGACACCAAGGCTTTTTAGCTCATTCCCTGTGCTCAGCCCAAGAGCCTCAGCAGTTTGGGCTCACCACACCTGAGCAGCAGTGGTCCCACGAGGGGCAGAAGGGTTTATGGATGGAGTGACGTACTTCAGATATTCAGAGTGCCCAGATGCCATTTAAAGTTTCACAGCAGGAGAGGATAGGGAAAAAGAGAAGAAGAAAAAACAAATTCAAAAAGATACAATAGATGTGTCCATAGAAACCTGAAACACAGACAGACAGCAGCCCTGTTATCATTGCTGCAGCTGGTATGAAGACAGCACGTTTTCACGCTGCAGTCACATTTCCAGTTTCTTCTCAGACCTACCTGGAGGCACTGAATAATTTGCATCTCTCTTTTTCCCATATTATTTGCACATTCCACATATTATTTGCATTTATCGTGAAAGGGTGGAGAATAATAGTGCTTACTGCAAGAAATAAATACATTTAAAAAACAAATCAGTCAGTGCTGCCAGTCAGACAGATGCAAAAGTTGACAAAATACAGCCTTTCATTATTTTTTCATTCCAACCAATGCACAAAATACATGAAATATAAAAGAGTGCCTCACATAGATTCTTTCCAGCTGAATGGAGCTTTGACAGTAAAGAACACTGCATTTTTCACATAATAAAATGTGATTTTCCATCAATTTTACCAGTAATGAAAATGTAACATACAGCACAATCGCTTGAAAGCCAAGAACTTGAAGCCAAGGGTGAGGTTAGAAGTTGCAAAACTGGGAGCCTCAAGGGAAGAGAAGTGCTGGATAGACAAGAACTGCTTCTCTGCCATTCACTGAGTTTTCTATAAATGTTCCCCCTACCCCTCAAAAGGGCTCCCCCTCCTCCTGTTCCTTGTGCTCAGTGGGAGGGACAGCCAGAGCAAAACCATCCATCTGGTTCCCATCACAAGAAGGACTGCCTAGGCTAGCTCCTGCCAAAGCCTGTCATTAGCAATCAGCACGAGAGAGAACATGAGAAAACACAGCACAGCTAATACAACAAACCTAATACTTCTAATACACTAATCATAACAGCAGTACTCAATTTTGTTCTTTATAGAAATATCACAGGAGTCAGATGGGTCATCCTGGTAGCCTCATTTTATCTGGGAAATTAATGTAACAGGCAACACAAATGTTATTTTCTTATGCCACAGTAGATCCATCAGCACCTATTAGAAGCATCTACAGGAATGAAAATATGGCAAAGAAGGATAATTTGATTAAGCAGGTGCAAAACCTTGCTACCTATTAAGACACTTTGTCTCCTTTTAGCTACAGCATAATAGACTCAGCATTTAAATCCTAATGCTGCCACTGTAGCCCAAGATCTAGTATTTTATGAAAGCTTGGAGAGATGACCATCAAACTGCTCATGTTCTCTTGCCACAGAACTTCAGCACAACCCATCCCACCTCCCTTAGCCTTGCCAACCATGCAGATCAATGCCAGCATTTCCACAGTTTCCACAAACTGCTTGTCTTGCATATCATCCTTTAAAATCTATTTTATCACTCTTTCATTTCAGATGGCCAGGGGCAAAGAAAAAAAAGACAACCCTACATCCAAGCAGTCTATAGCAATACCTCCTACAGCTGCTGCCATGGGAATGAAGATCTACAGGGATATGAGGACCTTGTGCCACTGGGTACTGCACAAAAATGAAAGCAGAACTGCCAGCTGGACTTTGCAAGCACAACTTTCCCACCTCGGCAGTATAACCACACAGTCCCCTAATTACTGAGTAAGAGCGGCTGCTAATTACCTGTCCAGAGTAATGAAATCTGACTAGGGTCAAAAACGATCTGGCAATAGGGAACAGAGAGAGGCAGCAAGATCTAATCCTTTGCCGTTGTCCTAACGTGCCTCAAACTTTAAAACCAGTTCCCTCAGGAGTTTGTTCTCCTCCCCACAGGCTACACAAATCCCTTGTGTAGAGTGCTTCTCCAGGTCTCTGAGAGACATATTTTCCCCATCACTTTGACAAGAACTGCCCCTGCTCCTCTGGCACAATCCTGCCATCCTGGAAGAGCACACGGGAGCAGATGAACACTTCAGGATCTCCAGGAGGGCAACCTCAGATCAGCTTTGCATCGCAATGCCTCCCTGGAGCTCCTTGCACCAGAGTAACAACAACAGCACAACACTCAAACAGCAGCAACCAAAACTGATGAGTTTCTTCATAAACACCTCCCCTTCCTACGGTTTCCTGTACTGCAAGAAGGGGACCGAGATGGGAAATAAAGAAACCTCCTTCAGGAAGAATAACCAGGTCTCTGCCTAAGGATGACATGGCTCAAATTCCCTCAGGACTGTCCCAGGCACATCACTGTCACCTGGCTTGCCTCTCTCTATCTCCCTGCTTTTGTTAGGTTGTTCCCACGCACATCTAAGAATATTCTGGTGAGTGAATAACAGCTCTTTCTTCCTCCTTTCAGGAAACTACTTCCCCATTTGTTTCTCTCCTCTCCCTGCTTTGGTATTTAGCTGCAAACGTTAATGACCCATTTAAGAAGAGGAAAGCACCTTCTAGGAATGACTTGCCCCAGGCTATTCCATGGGCTGCTCAGAAGTAAATCCCATAATTTATACCTCTTTGGTCAAAGAGGAACATTCCTAGGACCAAAGAAAAGCACAGACAGAGAGAGAGATGGAAAGGGAGAGGAGATTGTAATGTTCTGTCTTGCACACTTCACTGTTTGTTATTCCAGTGATTTAAAAAGCAAAGACTACCGGGATATCAGGGCTGAGCCCCAGGCCAAGTCTGCTCCAACTTGCTGCCATGTAATCAATGAGAAACTTTTCAAAATGTCTTCTTTCTTCCCATTTGTGCATTTATGTCTCAGCCTGCTACACTGAAGCTAAGACAAGCCTCCAGAGGCTCAGACAGGCATCAGTGCCACATCCCAGGATGGGACCACAGCTGAGGGTAAGGAAGCAGCTCCGCTGCAGGAACCTGGCATTCTCTCCCCCGACCTGGCTGCCTTCATCACATCTCCTGCCCTTCATTCCTGCTGTCTTGGCCTGACACTGCACGCTCACCTGTGGGTTGGTAAAAGGCTGTGTGCTGGTTGGGCTCCTTCAGGTTGCTTGCTGGATCCTGGTGACCATTCCCCCTGCCAGGAACAAGATGCACAGCCATGGGATACGTGCAGGAACAAGCCATAGAGCACTGCACATCCAAGAGAGCTGCAGAGCAGGACAAGATGCAGAATGAGGACAGACAGCTCTGTGAAAAGCAGCTTTGAAGGAAGAGATATGGTGGAAACAGAAGTTGACCCCTAAAAAATGGAAAAAGAACAAAGAAGGTTGTGGAAGGGCAAGCCATCTGCTGTAGACTGAGCAACTGGGATTGTGAAAGAAACAACCAGGTTCCTGCTGATGGATTGATGAATGAGCCGGTCAATTTTTCTCCTAGACCTCCTATGATAAGAAGATGGGAAATGGTGTGTTAAAATCTTCATGAGGTAGAGCTAATAGAATGTATCTCCCATTTATCCCTTATAGTCATGGATCACAAAGGGTTTTCCTCCCTTTCAATAAAAAGAAGAAAAAAAGCAAAGGGGAAGAGACAGGCAGATGAGGTGAGCTGTGCAGACAGGCACTGCAGCCCAAGTGTTATTGAAACATGCTGAAGCACCATTTGCACAACTTTTAACTCCCTAGTTTTTACAAGCTTAAAAATGCAAATACAAAATCTGACTGCAAGGCAGAAAGTTGGGAGCTCAAGTTTCAGCTCAGAACTACATTCCCAGTGCTGCTGTACTTAAGGTTATAAAAACAATGCATCTATACTGAAAAGGCCAACTTGGCATGCCTCTAAACTAAAAAAAAAACAAACCAAAAAACCAAAACCTGATATCATTTGGAGATGTAGAAAAGGACCAACAGTGTAAAACACGCTTTTCATCAGTTGATCACGTATACTTGTTTTTAAGTGACTACATATATATCATTTTCACAGAAGTGTTTGCCAAAAATTCAATAAAGCTTCTGAAAGTGAAAGAGTACTTCGATACTGTTTGGTTGCCCTACACTGGCAAAACAATTTTGGACAGACTTAAATGCATAATGCTTGCTATTCGATAGACTATGTACATTACACTTAGCAGAATAGTACCCAAAACCAATAAAAATATATCCAGGAGGATTCATGTTAGGAAAAAAACATACTTCCCCCTTCCTTTTCACTTGCAATTACTGCAAGGCCAAATGGAGCAGGCTGCAAGGAGAGGGCAAGCACCCAGCAACACCTTGCTTGAGAACACACCAAGCACTCAGGCTCTGCTCTCTGCACCCTTCCCAGAGCCCATCTGAGATCCCTGAGTTTCAAACTACATCAGGGTAGCTGAGCTGTGATGAACTACCCTCATTAATGCTGAACTTCCTTGTTTTGATGAGGTCAATGAAAAATTATGTTTGTGCCCTAAGTGGACTATAAATCATCAAGGCATTTAGCCTCTTACCTTAGTACTGTCAAACACACTTTGCAACGGCCAAACACAATCCATATGATGAATTTATATAGCTGAAGTCTTCAGACCACCAGTAATTTCTGCCTTAAAACCCTCATGACTAAGAAGAGAGGCAGGACAAGAAAGAAAATAGGGAATAAGTAAGTATCAGCGACCTGAAGTGGCAAAGATTTCCCAGAGAATATGACAAGCGGAGGCAGAATAAAATAACCCAGAGCTGAAAAGGTAGAGGTAATACTTTCAACTTCGCATTTCTGCGACCTCACATTGTGTGTCAGCAGAAAGACGGGTGCTTGCAGAAATTGGTGCAAAACATGGGATCTGTGGAGGCTGAGCCACAGATCAGATTTGGAAAGGAATGTGCCTTGGTCCACTGCTGGGGCAGACGTGCACCCATTGACTGTTTCAGCTCAGCTCATCTCCTACGGGGTTTGTCTGGGGATCCACTATGGGGACTGCTGTCAAAGATCCCACAAAAATAGAGGGCCACAATGCATTGCCTTCCTTTTCTCAGAATCATAGACTGCTTTCTGTTGAAAGGGACCTTTATAGGTCCAAAACCCAGCCATGCACAGTGACATCTTCAACTGGGCCACGTTGCTCAGAGCACCAACCAGCCTGACCTTGAATGTTCCCAGAAATGGGGCATCTACTTGCTCTCCAGGCAACCTGTTCCAGTGCCTCACCATCCTCGTCAAAATTTCCTTGTATCCAGTCTAAATTCCTCTTTTAGTTTAAAACCATAACTGCTTGTGCTATCAATAAATGCCCTGCTAAAAAGACTGTCCCCATCTTTCATAGGTTAGATATTAGAAAAAACGTTTTTCACCCATAGGGTATTGGGAAGTGCTCACAGCACCAAGAAACCCTTGAACAATATTCTCCAGCACCTGGTGTGACTCTTGGGGATGGTTCTGCCATCCACAAGGCTCGATGATCCTTGTGGATCCCTTCTAACTCAGCTTATTCTGTCACCCTTATAAGCCTCCTTTAGGTACTGGAAGGTTGCTCAAAGATGTCCTCAGAGCCTTCTGTTCTGCAGGCTGAGCAACCCCAACTCTCTCAGCCTGCCACCACAGAAGTGCTCTAGCCCTCCAATCATTTTTATGGCTGTCCTCTGGACCCGCTCCAACACGTCCACGGCTCTACTGAGCTGGATGCAGCATTCCAGGTGGAGGTCTCACGGAAACGCAGTAGAGGGGCAGAATCACCTCCCCTGTTCCCTTCTGCTGAGACGATCTTTATCTTTAAAGAGGCCGGATCCCACTGCGGGACCGTCCCCCGGCGCCGAGGCCGCGGCAGGAGCGGGGGCGGCGCGGCGGCGCCATGGCCGCGCCTGGAGGGGCCTCTAGCGGCTCCCGCCGGGCGCTCCCGAGCCCCGCACCTCGGCCGCCTGCACCCACACGGCAGCGCCTTCACCGGGCACCCCTCCCACCCGCACACCCCGGGGGCTCCGCTCCCCAGACTCGGCTGCCGGAGCTGGTGAAAGCGCAGCAGCAGCACCAGAGTGCTGGCGAGGATGCCGAGCGACCCGCGGCTGTCACCCACCTGCTGCCATCAGCCCCGCGCCCACCGGACACCAGCTCTGCTGCTTGCCAAGGGACTGCCATCCCCACCCATGGGTGGCCCAGCCCCTGACCTCCGGAAGAGGCACCCCAACAACTGGACGGCCAGCATGCTTGGCGTGAGCAAGCTCCAGACAGCCTAGAAAACTTTAATCTTATTTTTCTTCCTGTTTCCTGCAATGAAACCTGGATTTGCAGCATCTGGATCAACTCATACAGTATATCAACATTCACCCACCAATTTGGAAAATGGGGATAACGGTGAGGCTGAAGGCTCGGATGACTTCAGGGCTGTATTGCTGCATCACAGATAAACATCCCACTCACCCTGCCAGTGCTCCCCCACAGAGATGCACTTAGGCAGCAGTCAAATGCTCATGGAAACATTTGCAGTGACAGAATTTCCCACTAACATCAAGTTCAGCACAATCACAGTAGAGTCACTTTTTTTAACCCCATTTAGAAGTGGAATACCAAAGGGAATGCAAGCACAGGCCCCACTGCATTCCACTCACTTCCAAGCCCTGTATTTATGGATAATGTCACTAAATAAGACTGTTCCGGTGGGGAGGGACCTTGGGAAGTCTGCAGCTTCCTGCTCAAAGTAGGGCCAACCCTGACTTCATGTGATGTTGCACAGGGCTTGGTTTACCTGGGCCTTGAAAACCTCTGAGAACAAAGCTCCCAGAGTCTCTTTAGGCAAGTTACCAATGCACAATTTTCCCAATGGAGATATTCTTACCTTAATATTTTCTCAGAAAATCCCATTCCAGTTTGCAATCCTTGTTCCTTGGAGCTGGCTACATCTTTTCATCAACTTTCCCATAGATAGGGGCAGGCTGCAGTAAGGTCTCCTCCAAAACCATCCTCCCAGGGCTGGACAAAGCCTTGTCCCTCAGTCTGTTCTTCCAGAGCACATACTCCAGGCCCCTGGCCATCAGAAGCCCAGCCATCTGATTGTTTCATACAATGTGCCGCTCATATTTTATAGAAAGTAACAAAAATGCTTAAAATACATGTGTGAATCCACAGGTCCAAATTTCAATAGTTCTCCAACAAAAAGGCAACAAACCTACCAGCTATTCATTTATTTAAAGGATAGGCAGACAGCAGAGGCCATCAATGTTTAAGAAATATAAAAGCAACCCTCCTTCAAGGCAGCAGAGGGAACCTACTTACCATTTTTCACTTCGCTCTCTGTGAAATACACATGAACATACTTAACTCCTTGAAAACTTAATGCCTTCAAGAGAAGTCGTGCTCCAAAATGCTAGCATGCTTTATACCAAAAGAATCTTCTGATTCACACACCAACAGGTATAATGATCATGTGTTGCAGGTAAATTATTTGCAGGAAGGTCATATCAGAAAATAACACGTTGCAGTCCCAGAGACTGTGCTGAGTGCCCAGCACTTGGGGAATACTACAAGAATGATTAGGACCTTTGTATTTGTTGATGGGAAGAGCAATAATTAAATATTATGAGCTCTGAATACAACTCCCAGGTGAAGAAAGCACAGGAGGTGTATCTGGCCAGCCTGGGAGATTACTCTTGCAGCAGTCCTCCTCCTCTGCTACAGCCACAAGCCACATCCTTGGGCAGAACTGCTAGAACAGTCAGAGCAAGTACTGAGCCAAAGTCCAGCTCTTGTACATGTTCAGGGGCTCTGGCAAGTCACTGCTGCATTAGTAGGAAACCCAGCCTCTATGCAAAATGACATTTGCACACAACACTTTTGAGTTGACACTGTCAAGAGCTGCCACCTAAATGCTGGCACAAAAACAGCACCCCAACTCAGGGACACCAAATAAAACAGCTGCCTTTTTGAAATCTGGAAAGCTGACACCAAAACCACCCAGCCAGACTGGTTAGCTGGTTATTCCACTCCCCTGCATCACAATCAGGATTTCCAACCTCCTCCCCAAGTGAGCTGGAAAGATGAGCTGTCACCATGACAGAGCTGCATGGGAATATGATGAAATCACCAGCAAGGCTCCTGTTGACCTCAGGTAAACTTTAGAACACACCGTGACAGGCTCCAGAGAAACTTGTCAAAGACAAAAATTAATATAGCTACTCTTCTGGATGAGGAAAAAAAAAGTTATTTCTTGTTCTTTTCCCATACATTTCTGGGGACATCACTTGTAAGCTTCTCTCCAACTAATGGCTAATCACTTTTTTTTCCCCATTGGTTATATTTCAAAGGTAAAACCATCACACTTATTTAGACCAAGAAGGTATCAGAACAGCCAGTGAACAGTGCAGACTCTTTGAGAACTACAGTTGATCTGGAAGACACGTCTTTATTGTTTCAGCTGCAATCAGTCATTATTTTTTGAACTAACCAACACAAAAAATAAAATCTCCATTACTACTCAGCATGCCAAAGCATACTTGAACTGCTTCAACACGCTACGCTGGAATTAAAACAAAGAGTTATTTCAGGTTTGTTTTAATTCATTACTAATGTGTCGACTGTTTTAGGATCCTTTGCCAAGAGCAGCTACCCTTTGCTGAGAGCTAATGAAGTTAAGATCAAAAGCACTGAGTCCTGTACCAGACCAATGTCAGGGATCAGGTGGAACTGCAGGCCTGAGCAGTGCAGTGCACAGTGCCCGGCAGAGATGTGATGTTTAAAGCAAGGACCAGAAGTGAATTGAAGTTTAGGATGGTTGCTTACTGTACAAGATCGACTTCCCAGGTTAGCTACTTCCTGCTTGGCTACCCAGGAGGGTGTGTAGAGATCAATAGCTGCATCTATCAGCAGCAGGTCATTTCTAAACTGGTGTTAACCACTACCTCTCTATCTCTGTTTGTGACACTTGCAGGGGAAGTCAGCTAAGGATCAAGTATGGTTACAAACAGGGATATCCATTCATATCCATGATACGGATATGAATGTTGTGTCCTGGGTCTGCAAGGGTGAGCTGCAGTGCTGGGGAGCAGCAGGGAGCCCTCCTCCCTTCTGATTCCAGAGATGTCTACAGCCCAACATCACACAGGCTGGACAGCTTGCTGATCCCCTGTCACCCCTGCAGCTCTGCACTTCTCGGAGTGCTTTGGGAAGAGGCGGTGAGGCGCTGATGCCCTGCCAGCGTTGGAGGGAACAGCCAGGAGGTAACAAATTCAGTGTCAAGGGCAGCACAGGGCTGGAACAGCAAAGATGAATCGCACCCTGTGTGCAAGAGGTTACCGAAATGCTTTGAAAATGACCCAGTGCACCATGACAGGGCGACAACCTGAACACAAACACAACAGATCAGTGGAGAGACTCCCACCTGCACAAGCATGTTCACAGCACGAGAGGTGTCACAGCACCCAGCCAGAGCTGGGACCTGGCTACAAAGGGCTGGCAACCAGGGTGCTAATTCATAATGCATCCGTAAACACCTTTATTTCTCTGGAGCTACATCAAGGTCTGGAAGCAGAAAAAACAGTTACTCCAAACCAAAACTTGGCACAGTGCCTCCGCTTGTGATTATTTAAGAGCCAACACATTCCCAGAACAGTTAATAGCTCTGTGCTCTGCTCAGAAAGAAGGACTCCACAGAAACAAAAGTGGAATAAAGAGAGAGGCAGCAGTGCCACCAAAACACCAAAGTTATAAACGGGTTTGGAAACAGGTCAGGCATCAATGACACACAGCTTCTGCAAGGACCCCCAAAGCACAGACTTGGAGGGTATCATAGGCACAATTCAAAAGGCAGCTATTTCTTTCTGCTGTCAGCTGTAAGGCTTCAGATGGAGACTTCACCCAGTCTGGGAAATAACCCTTTAAACAAAAGGCAGGCACATTTGGCCTACAGTCTGAGAAGCAAGCAACAAAAGCCAAAAAACATTTGGAATCATGATATATAGGGAAAAACTCAAATGCTTAAGAGGTTACAGAGGCGGCAAATACATTCTGAGAATATAGAGACTTGAAGCCAGGTAACTGTTTGAAAAGGATGGTCAGCAATTGCTCTACTGCACAAAGAAGAACAAAACCTTACTATACACCTAATAATTGTTGAGGGTACCATTAAAACATGAAGAGTAAAGGTCTAACATAGGATTTTGTGATGGGTTGTGAAATCACCCTCATCAGAGGTTTTGAAGATAAACATTTAGCCTTCTTGGGGGCAAGGAGATGGATTAGAAGATATCTTTAAGTTGCTTCTGGCCCTGAATTTCTAAAAGTATTCCGCTTCCACTGGTATACCCTTTCTTGTCAGTAGGCTTTGATTATTAACCTTAAAACAAAAATAATCTTGTCCTTCACTGACTTCTGTGATGCCAATTCTCATTTTCTTCCTTCTTATTTTATTTAGTCAACAGATTGTACACCTCTGTATCAAACTACAGGGAACAAAACTTCATGTTTTGTAATAATGAATAATGAATATGATGGACGCAGAAGACACCAGGCCTGCCAGCTTTAAAACAAAATACATTGATTTACTCAATGGCTGAGTCTTGCACAACACCCCCAGACACTAGCTTATCAAAAATAAATAGTGAATTTTGCTGAGCAGCAAAAAGTCAGAGGTGATGGGCAGCAGGGGATAACTGAAAGATTTAAAACTAATATGTAATAGTCAGATCTGTTTCCTGTTTCCAGAGGTAAAGGAATTTCCTGTTTCCAGAACTGGCTATTTAAAGAAAATCCTGACAACAGAGGGTTTGGGGTTGGGTCGTTTTCCTAATAATGCCAATGAAAATAAATTAATAGGGCTGGTGTTCCTGAGCTCATTCTTTGGAGAGGAGTGGCCTCTCATTTGCAAGCCACACAGATCACCACACTGCCAGGTGCCTCGGTGATGGAGGATGAAGAGGAGGCTGTGGCACTGGAAGGCCCAGCAAGCACCCACAGCCTCTGCAAGAGGGCTCTGCCATCAGCCTCTTCTTTCAGTTCATGCCATAAATACTGAAGTCAATCCAGACTGACCAGCAGGAACACAGGAACAGCAAAGGGCCCCACAGCCAGCTAAAAATCATAGCTGCCGCAATTATTTTATGAAATACCCAAAGATTTCTTTTCTCCAAACATGAAGCTGGATTCTTTTCGTTCCAGCTGTTTGTGCAGTCAGTCAAGGAGGGGAAATTTTTTTTTTAAAAAATCCTAGATTGTTCACTTATGGAGTATTTCTGCCATGCTGCCATTTTAATAGTTTTCATCTCTGCTCCAGGGCAGTTCAAACAGCTAAAAAAATGGGGTGGAAAAATGTGTACTGAAAGGTGCAGCCCTCCTGGAAACTGTAGGAGAGCTCTGACCTCCTCACTATAAAAAAGGTTTGACATTGGAAGTGCACCTGTGCTGTACACTGTGCATTTTGAAAATGGGAAGGTTTCATAGATTTTAAGTAGCTAAAATTGCTTTTAATTTTCTTTCCTTTATTTATTTAAGTTATATTTACAGGTTTTCAACACTTAAGAAGCAAAATTCTGTCCAGGTTTGGTCTTGAAGAAAAGAAAGCTGTGTGGCCCTTTGTATTGTGTTGCATCAGGATTTCATAGTAATTTGTGAAGGAAAACCAAACTGATTGGTTTGCTGGGGTTAGCTGGGCCCAGGACTTTCATGCAGGAGGTCATGAAGGTAGAGAGAAGCTGGTGCTACTTGGGGACAGAGCCAGGCAGTGTGACATCCACCACTCTGCTCAGCTCACACGTGCACAGGCTTGTAGCTAGGGACCTTTCCATGGTAGTTGAGGTGAAAAATACACAACGAGGTATTTCTAGGGATGGAAGCAAGGCAGCCTGTGACCAGTGTTCTGCTTCCTACTCTCTGGGGCCCACTTTATTCTTCCATGCATAAAATGACACAGGGCTCAAAGCTGCACACTCCACATTTTCATTTTAATCAATGAACAAAAAAACTAGGACTCTGAAATTGTCCTGATCTACTTGTAGAGAACAGAACCTGAGAAGTCCCACCAGTCTTCATAACACAGGAGTTTCCTGATGCTCCTCTTATTCCTGACCCCACAGGAACACACAGTTTTGCCCACCTGCCAGTTAGGCAAGGCACATTTAAGCAGGCACAAGTTTCAGGGAGAGAAAGGGAGTGGAACAGGACTGCCACTAACTATCCTTCAACTCCCTTGCATCACTCCTGTGATTAAGGGAACTGGAAAGCTTTGTTATGGGGAAACATGAGGGATGCCCAAATCCAAACAGGGGAGGTGGCAAAGACAAATGGGTAGAGGAGAGGGGGTAAGGCCTTCTCTAGCTACCACTCCACATGATGCAGGGCTACACATAGTGCTGGTTTTGCAATACTTGTTTTGGATGGAGGCAATTTAAAAAAAAAAAAAGTTGCTTCAGATATTTGCAACATTGAAATTAAGCATTATTTTGTTATTGATATTATCTCAGCTGTGAAATATTTGGGGCATTTAAGTCAATGCATAGACAAGTGTAAAAAGGACTGAAAAAACAGATTTCCTGCCATTTTTCACATTGAAACAGATGCTCAATGGAAACTGGCCTTCTCACCCCAGCTGCCAAAACTCAAATTGCCTATTGCAAAAGTCTGTTTTTCCTGGACAATTTTTCCACCTGTTTCCTGCTAGGTAATGACACCCAAGAGCAGGGAAACAGCAGTGTTTAAGGGTCATGGTCATAGCATTACCCACATGGATCTGTGCAAAGTCTGTATTCCAGATCCATTCCCATGGCAGATGCTTTTACCCCATCACACTCCCAGTTTGGATTTCTGCAGACCCAAAAAAACCCCATCCTCACTGCCAGCAATCTGCCAGGGATGGCCTTCCTGCTGCTGCCACCAAGGAGGGCTGACATGGAAATCAGCAAAATGACACTTTGGCAACATCAGCTTGCTGAGCCTGCTCAGAGGTGGCTCCTCCATGTGATGGGCTACAGAAAGGCTGCCCCGGGCAGCCCCAAACACAGAAACCCCTGGGTTAACATGATGCTCTCTTTCTAGCATCCTCAACAGCTCAGTGCTTTTTTCTGCTCTGGAATTTCAGAGCAGGCCAGGCACAGCCAACCTAAGGACACACAGGAAGGTTCACAAAAGATTTTCACAGTGGCATTTGATTTTCTTCCCACAAGTTACAAGATCTACTTGCAGCCAGCAGCTATCATAGAGCTTGCCAGAGTTGTCATGATCAGAGCATGCAGAAGCTGCAAGCATCACTGCATGCATTTCTCAGAGACTGTGGTATTTGCCAGGATGCCATAGGACTCTCAGTGTGCAACCACAGCAGCATTCCCAGGATCTCAGGACTTGAAAAGGCATAGAGCTTGGGGTGTGTTCATTCAGCTCCAAACCACTAAAAATGCTAAAAGGCAAATTCTTACCTCCTCACTCACTCTCCCCGTAGAGGAATACCAAGATGGTCACACCAAGCCCCCAACAGCATCACCAAGAGCCATGTGAGACACTTCCTAGCAGAGAAGGACCAAAGCTGCCTCCTGAGAGACTGACCCCCAGAAACAGAGCAGACATTGAAACAAGGCTGCAGAATCATAGCCAAAAGTCAGGGTTAATACAGCACAAGTAGCAGTAAGTTATTCAGTAATGCGAAGCATCAAACCTCCAAGACCTGCAGTCATTCAGAATGTCTGGAAAAAGGCAAAATCAGCTCAGATTTCAAAAGCAGCAAAGCAAGTGCAAGCTTGACAGCAAGCATTCTGCAGTTCCCGACCTTTGGAAAATACTGGAAAAGGTATTAAGCAGGGGGAAAAAAAATTTAAAATTAGTACATGCCTAGACTGCCTCTACCCTACTGTTTTACAACTTCCCCAACATACCTCTCCCATGAGGTGGAGGTGGCTGGCAAGGATAAGAAAAGAGAGCTCCTGAGGTCAGCAGTAGTAACCTAAGTGACATGACTAATGTGAGCAGAAATCAGTAAGCCTGGCTTACATACTCACCTTCAACACTGCTAACACCAGTGGGAAGCATTTGCCAAGACTAATCTGGTCTAGACCACAGCAAGGCATGGAGCTGCCACCAGACTCGCTTCACTGGGAGAAACGTATGCAGAGGAACCAGAAATAATGTTTTCTTTTCAATGGCAAAATCACAGACCAGAGCTAGTTGCTCCAGTTCTTGGCATGTAAAGTATCTCCCACATAACACAAATGAGAACATCAGGTATTACACTGAGGGCTTGCTGAATGGGAAATTTTAAGTGTGGGATGGTGCAGGGTTTTACTCCATCATCATGTACAACTAGTGGCCTGGATCCTGCATATTTCTGGCTTTTTGCACTGTGATTTAATGCTACAATGACTTCAGTCAGAATTAGTAAGACAGCTTGTGCACCAAGAAAATATTTAGGCAGTATTTAAAAACAAGTTCTGGGTTTGGGGTTTAGGCGTAACTGCAAAAAAAAAAAAAAATCACAGTATGTAGGCTAGCTGATTGAAAAAGTTAGTGCAAGATGTTCTAACACCATTCCTGCAAAAGCTTTGTGATCATCATGAACTTCTTGGTGCACAAATAATTCTCAAAACCTAGGTACCTGCAGACCACATGCAGAATCTAAGTTATTCAGGCCATTCAGATAAAAAAAGCAATTGCTTATGGCATAAAACCAAATACAGGGTCACTTCCATCTTGTTCTTTTAAGGCTAAACCAATTTCATTATATGTACTTAAACTTTTAATTGCTGTTGAGATACCATTTACATTTAATAGCTTCCATTTCACATAGAAGCTGTGGCAGTCAATGGAAGAGACAACACCTCTATGGAGTAGAAGGAGGAAAGATAGTGGCTTACACAGAAAAGACATCATTAGCATCATCTCCATGAAACAGGAGAAACAGCAATGAAACTAGAAAAGAACAAAAAAGCAGAAGGGGAAAAGCAAATATTATGTCAGATAGGTCACATTACACAGGAAAATGGCTAGGCTGAAACTAGCTCACAGACAGCTGGAATACTCCAATAGTCAGACTTTTTTCAGATCGCATCAAAAAATTTATATTCAGCTGTTTAAAAGAGAAATCTGTGTTCTCCATTCTATCTGGAGGCCATAACTTTCTTACTGTAAGATACTGCTATTGGCAGAAACTGGATAAGAGCTATGAAATCAAATATTTATTTGCTTGTAAATTCAGGGGCACTAAGAACCACTTACATGTAAATATTCATTTTACCTATGTGCAAATATAAATTTGTATCTGTGAAAAACTTTTGGACCACTATTATCTCCCCAAAATTTTCGTGGAGTAACCTGTGACTCTGCAGTCAGGTTGTTCCTTAAAAACATTATAAAAATCACATAACTTTGAAGATCAGCTCCAACACCCCTTAAAGTGATAGCTAGCCACTTTCAGGTGGAGCAGCCTTAGAGTCAGGAGACTGAGGAACAACTAATGACAGCAAGTCTTGCATTTTGAAACTGTCTCCTCCTACATGTGGTTTCTACAGTGAGACCAGGACACAGTGAATATTCTTTAAATCCAAGACATAAGCTTTTGCCTATAGGCTTGGTAGAATTAGTGTAATGCTATGGCACAATACAATTCTTAGTACAATTGCTCCATATTACACTTCTTCCTAAACTACTGGTTTATTTTCAAGGTTTAAACATTTTCCTTTTAAACTGGAAGATTTAAAATAAGTATTGATATTGTAGATAGACTAGCTATTACATGTCTGTCTATCTATCTATATATACACACCTGTTTTCAGAAGGTCAGGACACCTCTGGACAGCACACACATTGCTATCAGCCCTCTGGGGCTGGTTTAGCCTGCCTCCAAATTTTAAAGTCTACTCCAGAGCAGATTCCTCCTGGGATAAGTTTAATCCTGTAAAGAGTAGTAACAACATGCTATCCACGCTCACAGAGTGTGCCTCAAGACACCAGATCTGAAGAGTCATTCACCAGTAATTTGCCAGGGAAAGAGAAATTGGTATTCCCACACCCTTTGACCTTGCTTCCCATACCACCCAGGGAAACAGGGGCACTAATATGCCTTGACCCAGACCCACACAGCAACTGCTCAGGGCTGACAGATGTGTATTTCACCACATACCTATGACAACAGTTTACATGGATTAGCTGGTTTGACTCAGTTCTCTTTTGAAATATGAATACATCTTAAAATTACCTAGGAAGTGGCACTGCCTGTGTATCCAGGCTCCCTGGTCAGAAAAAGGTTCCTTTATTCAGGTTTGAAGTATGGTTTCCCCCTGTAAGTTTTCATTCCCTTCTCCCCCTCACCTTTTGAAGTGGCCAGCTGACTAATGCCAGTTGTATTTGCCATGCTGTAGGTCACAGCCCAACTGGGCAGGCTGGCAGCACTGCCCAGATGGATAGGGGAAGTCCAGGTTTCCCAAACATGGGTGTTCCTACTGCATGGTCAGACAAACTGAGTACAAGTAGTAGGCCAAATAATTAAATAGCAAGCTTGTATTTGGTGCTTTTCATCCATACACTCCAAACACATTAAAAGAGAAGCAGTGTATTATTACTATTATTGCTGTTTGCTATATGGGGAAACTGAGGCATGGAGAGATGAATTTCCCTATTAGGTTCACCTAGTGGGTTGGAACAAAGCTTGGGAGGGGACCTGTTAGCACAAGTTTGAACCTAAATAGCAAAGAAAACGAAGTTATTATCTGCATTCCATCAACTGCTGTACCATATGGTTAGATGTGGGCACGAGTCCAAGCAAAGCACCCAAATGACTCCTTGAGCTCTAATGCAACAAACAAAACCCAAAACTTACATCCACGTATTAATCAGTGTAATCCCTTAAGCTTTGCCTGCATTTTTGCTGACACTATGTTAGGAGGATCTATGCTGAAAATTTAATGAAGGATAAACCCAGCAGATGAGCATTGTCTCTAGCACTACATATACCTGATCCCACCTTCCCAAAGCTCTCAGCTTCCAAAAGGGTTTTTTTTTCTCTTTGACTACAGGCTCTTTCCATTCCTGGTAAGATGGTACTTTACAGCACACTTTAACAAAGCATTTGCTAAGAGCACCTTGGTTCCTGATTACATCTCAAGCACGTGTCAGGAAGATACTGCACACACTAATTACTCTTTATCTGAATCAGAGATTCTGAGATTTAATAATTCAGGGTCTGAGACACAAGAATGAGCAAGTCTTCTGTTATTAAATATTGTACAGTTTACCAAATAGAAGAAAAAGGAAATGAAAACCAGATATAAATGACCTTTGTTTCTTTTGAAAACTGCTTTGTTCTGCTGCCCCACTGCTTGAAGCAGATGAACTCATGTACACCAAGAAATGAGGAAAATTATCAAGGGATGAAGGGCAGGAGAGGGAAGCATTTACATGGATGCCCTGTGCTGATGGGCTGGATACGCAGAGATTCTTTGTATGTTTAAAATGACATTTTCTTGGGCTTCTGCTCTCAAATCTTGAATCAAGCAATCCTGGATTGCAAGTTCTGCTCTTGAAGACCTGCCAGAGGGCCTCCAAGGAGAAGCAGGGAGAAGACAAAAGAACATACCATGACTGCTCCACTGATTCTGAAATCAGACAAGCATGCCCAAACCAGAGTGGATGCAGCAACACTACTTCATGTCTCACATCCGGGGGCTTCTGCTCCTCTGTATTTTAAGGGTTTGGGCATTTTACCCAAGAAACAAGTGGTGACTATGTTCACCATGCATCCTGGGGTAAAAAAAGCAGGCACATTGACAAAAGACTGTTTTACCATGAAAGCTTACTTTTTATGTCCTCCATAAATTTGCAGACACCCTGCAATTAATTTCTGAAGTGGTTGGGGTTTCTCTTTGTTTCTTACAAAGGTCAGCATAAGAATTTAACCTCACTGACAGTCAGTGTCACACTAGGGACAAGTTCACCAGAGCTGTTAAAAAATATTTCAGTACCTGGTTAGGATGCTGTTTATTTCCTAGGCTAGACTAAAATGTGGAAGCACCCTTATGTAGAAAGGTGCCCACCTGCCTTAGACCAGGAGGGTAAGACAAGGAGAACTAAGGGGAAAAACAAAATCAGAGCAGTTGTGTCAAGGCTGGGCACTAACAGGGGTCTGGACATGCTACAGAAATGGCATCTCCACACCAAGGTATGAAGGTAACCAGTGGAGGCAACCACTGGGGGTATTTCAATATAGCAAAAGTAAGGCCCAGCCAACCCAGAAAGACACTGCAGACACACACAAGCGAGCCCTTCCTCACCAGCTTGATGGGCAAGGGTAACACGGGGAACAATACCTGGCAGACAGAAGGAAAATGAGGTAGAGCCTGGAGGAGCTGAAAGAGTTGTGCCAAGGGGCAGCGACAGCAAGTATCCAGCGGAGGGGAGCCGATGGCTGCACACGCTAAAGAGCCGGGGGAAGCAGGGCCATGGTATATGTACACGTGTGTGCCTGCGTGCCTGCGTCAGGTGAGCCCGCAGGAAAGAGGTCTCAGTGCTGATGGCAAGAGGTAATTATAGCCTGCAAAGGTTGGAGCTCGTAAAAATGGAATTAGATTTCCTCGAAAGTTTGCAGCCGCCGATTTTGCACGTAGTCTGGACGCAAGGGATGAGCAAGAGACTGAACAACTACTCACTTTGTGTCCAAATGGGATAGGGCAGGCAAAAATTGTGAAAGGGTCAAGAAAAGGTGTTTGTGAGGGAGGGTAAGGAAATGGCTCATACCACCAGTAAGCTACTGAGAGGAGCATCGAGAGAAAGGCAATGAAAGGTTAAGTGGGAAGCAATGCACAAGGGAGAGCAGGTGAGCAGTGTGGAAAGGGTAACCAAGACCATGGAGCAGGCTGGAGTACAGCAGGCAAGGGACTGGACTGGTGAGAGCCAACAGGAATTTGCAGGACAGCCCAGAAAAGGGGCAGGGAGAACTGAACCAAGGGCCAGCAAATATCCAGAGAGCTCAGCGAGGATCAGGGGACGAGGAAGGAGGAGAGTCCAAAGCAAAGCAGGAAAACACAGATGGCAAAAGGTCACAGTGGCCTGGCCAAGAAAGGGCGTTGAGACAGAAAAGATGCGAAGATAAATCAAAGTTCAAGGAGAGAAGTTTCCTCATGCACAGCAGAAAGACTGTAGGGAAGACAGAGAAAAAAGCACAGAACTTTTATATATCACAGATATCAGAACTCCAAACAGACATAACCCACAGGCACAAATCAGGAGTTTATACAGGTGTTTTACCTTCTGCCTGAGCCTGAAATACTTCAGAACAAACATACACATTTTACAGGGTACGATTAAACTCTCCTTCTCACCCCTCTGCAGAGGAAAACCAAAGCTTGCCAAGATCCCTTTTACTTCATAATTTCCTTTCTTACTACACCACAAAACTAAACAAGCACAGTAACAAGATTCAGAGAGATCCATGTTTATTTCCCTTTGCTGTGTGGGGCATAGTCCAGCCAGAACAACGACGACAATTATTTCCTACAATTATTACCACATTTCACACCCTTTCCTCTGGGTTATGAGAAGCAGCACCCCTTCCTTGACAACACCTACAGTGAGTTTCCTTCCTCACCACAGACCTCCTGATGGTCTCATCTTTATGGGTTTTTCACTCTCTCCCCTCCCCCTCCATAAAGAAATAGGGTTTCATTTTCTACCAGAAACAACTCAGTCCTCAATTTCATCAAAAGAAAAGAATTCACTTGGCACTTGTTAAAATAATTTTAAAAACAATCAAAAATCTCATTTACACAATTATTGCCCCATTCAGAAGCAAAATCTGGTTCTTTAAACCATCACTAATTTCTGGCACAAGGCCCTGTCTGGCCCATCACAAGTAACACAAGGCTGTCTGTTTTTCTGCACAGCAAAGGGGACTGTTCTGCATGTTCTCTGCAAGGACGGCTTTGATTGATCTTCCTCATCACTACCGGATGCTACTACACCATTCCCTTGATGACACTACCAGTTACTTTATGTAACTGTGGTCATTTTACCCCTACAAACGTCCATCACTCCAAATGCACTAATTTAGACAGAAGGGATTTCCCAATCTCTTAATGCAATTCTGAACTGGCTTGGTTGCAGATCCTCCAGGGGTGTATCAACAGCAGCCAGAGAGCACCAGCCATTTTCAAGCGCTCTCCATCAACATCCCTGTCAAATTCACTCCAAGGAAATGCCATAACAGTAGGAGGGACATGCAACAAGGTCTTTATTTTCATTTTGTAGATGAAGAAGATTGAAAAAAAACCACAGTTTGTTTTCCCAAGGCCTGAAGAGTCAGTCACAACTCACAAGGAAAAATATGGTCTGTGTGAGATGCTAAAACAAAATACTTTAAATCAAAGAGACACACTTTGCAGGTCACACTTCAATTCCATGCACCTTGTCATCTCCCTGTATCGGAAAATAAATACTTTCATAGGAGGAAAATGCTCTATCTCAGTTTGACCGAAACACCCTGTGCATTAATGGGGGTGATTTGAGGAGAGTTATGCAGAAGTTTACACCAAGGGGCAAGAAACCTCTTCAAATCACAGTGCAAAATGAATGTTCTGGAACCAAAAATCTCTTTTTTCAGTACAAAAGTAGTCTGATAGCTAGAAGACACTTGCAGGCACATCTCTGCCAGTAACTGCCCATCCACGGGCCCAAACACATCCTGCCTTGGATCCAACTTCAGCTTCCTGACCCACCTCCTCTTCCTCCTTTTCTGGTAACACTCTTTTAATTATAACTGAGATAAAATAGCTAAACGGCCACTAGCAGGCTAATAAGCACAACACACCTACATGCCTAATTTCAGAAGATTACATCAAGCATTCCTTGTCAAGCTGAAACTGCTCATAGGACTGTGGGATCAGCACTTGAACAAAATATGTGTATTTTGCAGGAGAGAAAAAGCAGGAGGAGCAAGGTCCTGTATCACCTTTAAACAAGGTCATGGGAGAAAAATACAGCTTTTTCTTAGTCTTCTTTACCTGTCAGATAGGTCTAAAACACAGCCCAGCTTGACAGCAGCACTCAACCACCCTGCATTCTTCACTGGGATAATTACACCCGTAATAGCTGACCCTCTGTTCTGCGCTGCGTCAAAGGGGTTTGCCTTTTGTAACATAAACCCAAGAAATGGCTTAGAGCAAAATGAGTTGGGCTTTACCAGTCATTCAACAAGACACACATACCTTTGCTTCCACAAGGCTACGAATAAGCTGGACAAAGCCATTACAGAATCACAGAATCAATTAAGTAGGAAGAGACCTCCAAGATCAAGTCCAACCTACGAGACAAGTAAGAGAGAGGGTGAAACCACTACGTTCATGTAGGTCAATGCAAGTGAAGATGCAGGCTGGAGTGCTGCTCTGTAATAAAGTTTATCCACAGCAAAGATAAAGGCCAGATTTTACAACATTCTGCCTCTATTTTAGAAGCGGAGAGCAAGCACCATAATGCCAACAGAACATCACAGGGATAAATCCTCCAAAACACACAGTAAAGCAACCTTACACAACAGTAAAGAAATCCACTGGATTCCACACTAATACATTGTACCTCATCTAGGCTTTTTAGTGGGGAAGAATAGTTTGGAAGAAGAGAAGAATGGGAATCCAAAATGCAGTGATAAAACTCACCTCCTCAAGAAGCCACTCTTGCGTATTCTGTTCACATTTTGATCAATAAATACTCTACATCCAATATCACATTATGATTACAGACTACTTCTAAATCTTCTAGACAGAGAATCTTTTTGACATCCTGCTTACACAAAGGCCAAAGCCCTGAAACCCCAGCCACTATGAGGACACACTGCCACCACCACAGCACAATATATACACACGTACATGTAAAAGACCCACAGGATGACTTACATGGGATTTCCTCTCCAAATGAATCTATAACCCAGATGTTCTCTTCACTTTTATTATTTCTGTCCAATTTCTTTCTTCCCATTCTCTCTTCCCTCTGTTCTCCATAACACTGACACCGGACATAACCCATACAGCGATGATGTCTCTCAGTCACCAGTCCGGTTGGCTGGGCCAGCCAGATCACGCAAAAGACTAAACTCTGATATTAGGATTCGCCTCTGAAAGTTTTCATTTTCTTAAGCTTGAAGACCAGATTCCCTTGCATGCAGTTGCAGCATAAATCCTCTTAATATACAATCTTACTTTGTGTTTGCAGGTATCACTGCAATAAATGCTCTGTTAACAATCTGGTGCACAGCTGAAGCATAAGGGAGTGGTTATCCCAAAGCACCCATGGGATTTAAAAATTTCTCCTAGGATCTAGCATTTCACAAGGTACTTTGCCACTGTAGGACTTGGTCTGCCTGAGCCACACTAGCAGGTACAAGTAAAGATTTTTAGAAAAATATTCAATAATGCTGAAGCCACTGCAGCAAGGAAAAACTACTGCAAAGGAGTAAATATTCCAAAATTTCTTCTTTCTCCTCAGTCTGCCACACCAACATCTGCAAGCCTTGTTCCTAAAGCTGTCGTAAGTCTGTCTTGCACACAAGCACAGCGACTAAGAGTACAGTCCTTAACATGCTCAGCTTCCCCTCTCACTATCCCAACAAACTGCCGACACCCAACATGGGCTGGACCTTGCTCACCAACCTGTGGAAGTGAGCCCTTCCTCTGTCTCCACCATACCTGGCACTTTTGGATATGCATGGCTCAGCTGTTTGTTTGCTCTAGGGCTGGCAAAGCAAAGCAGTTTTTGGGGGTACACCATTATAGGTTGTGTCTGCTCTAGGTAAGTCCCAGGAGCACACTGAAAAGCTCTTGCTACAGCTCAGCACACCCTGTCCAACCAGTCCTTGAGCAGATTTGGGCAGAAGATTTCCAAGTAACTGCTCTTCAAACTATCATATGAGATGGTCTAAGAAAGGCCTCTCTCAACTGAGCATCTTGCTACTTGGGAATACATTACTTATAGAGGGCCCAGCTACTTCTGTCCTTTCTACTACCTGCTGCACACAGTGCTATACAACAAGCCAAAATTGGGAAGTCATTCTTACTGGCTGACCCAATCTTAAGGAGTGACACCAACAGAAAAAAAGCCCACTATGACTGTTTCATGCTATGTTATTTGCCATGTCAAATTGTTCCAGCAGGAAGAATTTAAAAAATAAAAAATAAAGAAAAACAGAACAAAAAACCTAAAACAAACAAAAGAATTCCTAAGCAACAATCAGAAATGAGCAAAAATCCTAAATGAGACTCTGTATTCCACAGAAGTTCAGCAAGTACATTTTTAATTGTCAAATAGTTTCACATCACACAGGTAGCAATAAAGCATTTTTTTCTTTTACTGGAGGTGTTAATGAACTGTTATCCTTGTCTTGCTCATGCTATTCAACAGATGTGACAAAAGAATTCTCTACCCTTCCCTAGATTTGCATGTTATTCCAAATAATACTTCATGGTCACGCTATGGAAAATATTCACATGAGTAAACTCGACAGTCATTATAAGTATCCCTACGAAGAGGCATTTCATCTCCTCTGCTGGCATTTGAAGAGACCAAAAACCACTCATGTGCTGAACTCAGTTTGTTCAAGCTCAGCATTTTTAAATAAAACAGCCCATTTTGAAATCAATACTGTAGCAAATACCTCCTTTTGTAAGGAGCCCCTGACACCAAGAACCCCTGGCTTCATGTAGGTCCTTACAACTCTGTAATGAGCTCCTGGGAGGTCCCCAGGTTTTTCTTTCAGCAGTGGGGGCAAATTCCTTAAACTCACTTTTCTGGTCCTTGAAGCAAATTATCAGATGAAGAAAATGATGCGTCTGTAAAAGCAGAAGGAAGATCGTATTATAGGCGGCATACCAGTGCACTGACCCCCTTCAACCCACGATGGGAATTCAAACCAGCGCTTCCAGGCTGGCATCTTCTGCTCAGTGCAGCCGTGCTTGGCTTTTCATCGAGGAGGGGCCTCTGTCTCCTGTGCCTACTGCACACCTCTCAGCCAAGCCAGACTCACAGCTCTGAGACTGCAGCCCAGGTACTCCCCTGGCCCTTGAGACTCAGTGGCCACTGGCACAGCACAGAGCAGGAAAAGGAGCATCTCCACACACAGCTCCCGTGAACACTGCTGGGAGCCACCTGTGGCTACAAAAGCCAGCTCCAAATTAGTCACAAGGAGCCAGGAATGGTCAGGCAGCACACAAAGAAGTTCTTGTGTATGCCAAATTTTTCCTCTGTGAATGTATCCATTTACTTCTGAAGAGAAAAGTTTCAGGTTTGGAGGCGAAAGGCTGTTCTGTTGTTTGGATTTTTTATGAGAAATCTTTCATGTAAGATATGGAGGATACAACAAGTCTAACACATTATTTATTCATAGTTTTATTATGTTTTCTGAAAATACAGCTCTTTTGTTTGTTTCAGACTTACCTCCTAATATTTTAATTTGGTGTTCCCAAATCCTTATATCAGAAAAGAAAAAAAAAAAACCAAACAGAAAAACATCATTGCTGAACTTCTTTTCTCCCAGGACTTATAATGCAGTTGGTTTCCACAATATAGTTGCTACATGCAAGAATTATTCTCCAAACCTCAAGAATACCTGTCCTTGCATATTTTCTAGTTTTCTGGCTTTTTTAAATTGATATTCTGCCACCTTCCATTTTATTACCTAGTTCTTAAACCATCAGATTATTAGAAAACACTCCTAGGCATACATTAGGTTCAAACTAAACTGGCAAAACACTAAGTTTCAAAAAAATCAAAGAGGAAGCTTAAGTTCCTGCCTTTGTTCTATTTATTTCTATTCAATTTATCTTTTTGTTATCAACTTGAGTATGTTCTCAAATATTTTCCTATTCTTTAGACAGAAAATGTCTGAGTACTTTGCTGCCTAAAGAAGGCTGAGCAAAAACCTTGGTCCAGTTGTCTGGTCAGCCAGAAAAAATACTAGAACTCCTGCAATGGAGAAGCTTCAAATCAAAAAATAAACCTAACCATAGTTACGTAGGCGATTCTCACCCTTGCCTTTAAATATACCTAACAAACATGTTCTTGAAAGGAAAAAAGACATTTTAATTGCATTTATTGTGCATCTGCATTCTCAGCATTGTCCAGTCATCAGTATGAACTGCTGGCCATGAATGCCAGGAGTGTGGGTGCCCAGGCCATCACCACAGACAATAACAGACAACCTGACATCCAACACAAACATGGGATGAGGAAGGAAGTTATTTAAATGAGTGGCAAGTGGACTGAAAGAAGGAAACACAAACTGCATCAACAATAAACCTTTTAAAATAACATCTATATTTCCCCCTCCTTGTTTAGAATGTACAATAATAAATTTTGCAAATTTCCAAAGAAACAGAATGATGCTTTTACTTTCAAGATGTCAGGAGCTAACAGCATGAGATAGCTTGCCCAGACACTGCTAGCTAGTCAGAAAGAAAAGAAAAAAAAAGAAAAAGTGCCATCTAATAAAGCCAAAACACAGACTCCTATCTAATAAAGTCAGACATGCCCTTACCAATGTATTAGTCAGACAGGCAGCTCTGGATTCTACATTTAGAAATGTAGAAAATCTTGTATATATTTGCCTGGGCTTGCAAATGTCACTATATCACATTTCTAGCAATGCTTTGGGCAGTGTATTTTGTATAAGTTACACCATCAGAAAAGGTTTATAATCTTGCTCAGCTGGCAGCAAACTTTGCTTGCACATATAAGCTTCTCAATTGTTTAAATGTAAAAGAGAGTAACTAGGACGCCTTAGTAGAGAATTGCTTGATTTTATGCCATAGTCTCTTCTACAATTCGCTGACAACAGCCACTTACAGCACTACAGATAAAGCTACAGTTTGTGCAAAAGAGAAAAGTGAGGAAATGGATATTAAAGAAAGAAACAGACAAAGTACAAAGTCTATGTTTCATATATTCTTTTTCTCCGGTGTTCCTCTTAGCCTGAGGCATCTCTATTTCTCATTTCACTGAAAATACCTTCTAACTTCTACTATCAGTAGGAAATTCCCACTGATGGAAGTAAAAGTTGGATCTTTCATGTAAGAAGGTATGGGAAGGTCTATAGCTCCCAAGCCTGCCTCTTCCAGTAACCCACCATGGTTTAAGTAACAGCTTCTACAAGTACTTTGCTTTTTCCTTTAGCAAGACCCTTTACAGATCTGCTGTGGTGCAGATGTCCAAATCCACTGACCAGGCACACAGAACACAGCCAATCTCACCAGGAGCAGATTAATAGAGATGTTGTATTAGAAATTGTAGCAGGTGAGCCAAAATGCTCACAAACTTTGTATCTTTTCTGTGGGTTTACTGACATCACCATGAAAAAATATATATCCAGGGTACTTCTCTTTCTTTTCTTTTTTTGTAAGTTGTTTATTCAGACAATTAATTCTGTGCAAGTCAATGAGCCATGCTTTCACAGTCCAAAGGGTATCTGTCAGACTGCAGAAACACTAAGAAAAGTATGAATGGTCAATGTCTCCTCCTCCCCTCTATTCTGAGACCAACTTCAAGGCCTGCAGCCTCCATTAAGTGCTTTCTCCCACAGCTGAGGAAAGAACAAAGTAATGAGATAAGAAGGAAACACTGTCTAAGAGTAGTTTGAGAGTCTAAACTCTGATGAAGCACAGGATTTAATGATCTGAGTAAAAAGACCATGGTTGAACAACGAGCAGATCAACTGCAGACAGAAAAGTCACACAAGAAGTGGGAAAATGAGGCTATGAGAGGAAGAAAAAGTACTCGATTTGTTTTCCATAACTTCCAGTCACCAAGTCATTACAACCTAACTTTTCAGCATTTAAAATTAAGAAAGGGCAGGGTTACTGGACATTTCAAAAAGATCTATCAAGATTACCTAAAGCAGCTATTGCTGGGACTTCAAAAAAAAATTTAAGTCATGGATTAAGTGGTTAAAAAAAAAAAAATCTTCCCCAAGACAAGCATGGCAAGAAAAGCTCCTATAAAAAGTAAAAAGCTGCTGGCAACTATTGGTCTGACAGTAACCTTAAGGATCTGTCAAAACACAGAAATATATCTGAGGCAGGCTGGGGAAGGAGTTACACTTCTTTTTTTTAGACAAACACATTTCAACTGAAGGCAACAGCTGCCTAATTTTGTTCAGAGCTGTGCATTCAAAAAGGTATTCCATTTGCCTCAAGAAAGCCAGTGTCCAAACAGTGTGGGTGGAAGAGACAGCCAGACAGCACTGGGTGCTCCTAGGTCCCCCATTACGCAGAGGCAGAAAGACCAGGGGAACCTGTTAGGCAGGAGCCAAGGTTCCAAAAGGACCTGTCCACAGCAAAACATGTGGGAACTGGGGAAATCATCCACAAGTTCCACCAGAGCTGCTGTTAGCTGCTGCTGTCTTCAGCAGGGCATTACAGGTTAGATGATGGGAACAATTTACCCAATGCCATGGCTGTAAGCAGAAGGTCAGCCCAGAGACCCACGGAGGTCGTTTCCTACAAAAATTACCTTATGATTCCTCACATATTTTTGGGGACCATAACGCAGAGAAGATAACACAGCAGGTCCACAGTAATTTATCCTGAACTCTCTTTTCCTCTCTCCAGGTCAGGTTTTTGCCTTTGAGATGGCTCATTGTGGGCTCCCATGTCAGAGCAAAGGCTGTGTGACCTCCTCGTTGCTGACCCACACCAGTTCAAATCACTGTGGCAATACAGCTACAGAGGGAAGTTGAGTTCCTGCTAAGTATAAGGAGGGCTAGAGTACTGCAGTCAAACATCTGGAAATGGACCTGTGCCTTCCTCAATGAAGTGTAAACAGAAAGAAAAAAGGCAAGTTAGGGATAGCACTGACACGGACCAACTCAAGCACTTCCCACATCTACCTAGGACGTCCCAGTGGTTGGTTTCTCAACCCCACTTTTCCCACACTGTTTGGCATCATGCCTTGCCTTAACCATCTCATGTCTTTAAGGATCAAAAAACATGCCCTCTACAAAACACACCGTCTGACTTCAAAGCATAGTATCACCATATCCATTCCAAGAGCCAACTTTTGAAGGCTCAGCCCCAGCTAGCACCAAATGCAGCCAGAGGAATTTCTGGAGCCATCAGGAAAGACGAGATGTCTCCAAAGAAGGTGGATTTTGTAGAAGCAGGTAGAGCAGAGCCAATTGAAGAATGATGATGCTGCAAGCAGTAAGGCAGGTAGGCTATGAAGGGATGACTGTTCAGGGCACTTTATCAGACTGGTGTGATCCTGGCACAAAGCCATTGCTGGAGAAGATGACAAGAGCTTACATGCTGGCATGAGCTTTTAAGCAGAGAGATAGCATTGAGGAAAGGTCAGTCATGGATAAAGGTAAAAGCCACAGTTGCTAAGTTCACAGAAAAAGAAATTCAAAAGGCAGGAAGCAAAAAGCCCTGAGGAATTCACTGCACTAGCTCAGTTTGTAAAGGAGAGTTACCGTATCCCAGCACTACAGTCTGGATAAGGCCAAGCTGGCTTTAATCTAGGAACTCAAGTCTCTTACTGCAGCAGCTCATCACAGGCTCCCTGAGCAGCAAGGGGAGTTAGACACTGCTGAAAACCATAATTATTGCTGGAGTGGAAGAATGCAAACCACACCTGAGCTGGCTACTTCAAAACTAACTCAGATATATTTATATTCAGCTGAAACACATGCAGGAAAAATCAAGGAGCCCAAGGCCGAAAGAAACCTTAGTCATCCTGCAGAAGCACTGTGACTTGTGGTTTCAGGAAGGGAAAGGAAAGATAACCCCACAAGATACCACTTTTCTTTCCACCTGTGCTTTTCCAGGACAAGAGTAGGTCACTTCCAAAGATGTACTTCTGAGCATTGCCACAGAGAGAAGAGACCCTACTGACAAACCTTAAAAGGACTGCACTGACAAACATGCTTCAGTAGAAGATGCAGAGATGCCTTGAGGGGAAATTTCATATTTTCTTTCCACAATTAGGAAAGAACAAGCCTGCAAGAAGCCATATACAGCACTAAAAGCTACAGGTAGCTTCACACAAGCTTGTGAAGTTTATTTAAAGAAACATCATATAAACCATGAGAGGCTCCAGTTCCCTTCTGTGCAATCACCATATTATAAGGTATATTAGTCATATACCAAGAGTACAAGACCACAGACTGGGACAGTATGACATGTCTCCTCTTATACCTATTGACCCATTGGGCCCTGCTCTCATTTTCTTAGTTAACAACCAGAGCAAATAAAGCAAGGACAGCCCATTTATGAACTGTTACACATGTATGGCTCCAGATTCAAGCCAAACACGTATCTACGTATCTGCAATTGCAAACTCACTACAGCTCTACTAAAGCCTTCAAGACTTATGCATGCAACTCATTCATAAAGCAGGCTGAGGACTGCCACAAAAAGTAATTACTATTGCCCAAGTGGTGAGAAAACAGGTAAAGCAAATCCAGGCAGGTTTTGAGCAAGAATTCTTTGCCTAGCTGCCTATTTACAGATTACCTCTCATTCACTAATAACCCCATATGTGTGTATTACTATATAAGGTTTTGCACCGTGAGAGCACCTAAGGGCTTTAGCCCCAGCTCAGCACTGCGGTGCCCAGCACATCAATGTGACAGAGCCACCAAGTTCTCTGCCCCAAGACCTGTGCTCTCAAACACAAGGCAAGGAACGGTGCTTGGACCAAGCTTTCCAGCCTGCAGTCATCGAACTCCCAGTCATCCCTGCTGCTCCAAAAGTTACCACCACAGGTGTCCTTGAAGAAAAGACGATGAGGAAAAGGTGCAGAGGCTCAGAGTAGCTGTCATAGATGATAAATTGTGTATTACTTGAAGGGAAAGTTTGCTAAGTCTGCAGCATACTGGTAGGGGAGTACAAGCTTCAGCTGTGTAGGTACCTGCACATTCAGGTGTAAAACACTGGGGTGGGCGAGGTCAGGATTTTTCAGCTTGGGGTCTGCAGGTCCCCAGGTGATTTGTACTCTTTTCCAAATGGTCCACAAAAAGATAAAAGTGAAAGGCACTACTTACATTTGCTGTATTTTCACTGGAAACTCAGCAATCTGCAAACTAAAAAAAAGTGAGGATCATCACACTAGTGGATTGTTACTCACCAGGACAGGAGGCAGCAAAAATGACCCAAACGGGTGTGCAAGCCAACAAGCAAAAGTGCTCCCAGCATAAAAAGAAAGGAAAAATTGAAATAACACATCCCAGTTGTTAAATATTGTCCTAAGTAGTGGGAAAAGTTCTGTCAATTTTTTTTTTTTTTTTTACCTCAGTCACTCATCACAAAAATCCACACTGAAGGCTGCACTCTCTTTTCTTCCATCTCACCAGATGACTGGTGTCTAGTGGTTCCCAACAGACAGGATAAGTTTCAGCCTTTCTCTCAACGCAAACACTGAAGAGACTGCAAAGACATCACTGGGATTAATTTAAGTAACCACTGAAACCTGAAGCCCAATGATTATCTGAGCAGAAAAATTGAAAAGACTCATGTGCTGGCACACAGATGAATCTGCTTTCCCCCTTTAAGAACAAATATGTCATTGAATGAGAGTAGTTATTGACAGAGAAAAGCAGAACAATGATAGATGTAGTGATTCTGACACTGAAACATTTTACAGCCATACCGCATTTGAAAGGCAGCCAAAAAGCAAGTCCCTACAGACCTTCCAACAGCTATTTGGCATCAGCTTCACTGAGGAGCTCTATCTGTACACCTCTAGCAAAGACAAACTAACAATAAAAAATACCTTGGAAACAAAACCAAAGACCTTGAATTAATAAGAAATCTATAAGCTAAAGGCTACAAGCTGCTGCCATAAATAAAAAATGACAAGATGATAGTCACTAATTCCTACACAAGGAAAGAAATCAGAATGATTGTAGGTCAAGTTCCCTACTTTTTATGACTTTTTCTCTATTGACAGAGCATTAATTAAGACTTCCTCTTCACACTTTTATTGAAGTATTAATTAATACTTCCTCTTCATATTTTCCTGAAGTCATCCACAAAAGCTGGGTAAGCTCTTCTGCTGTTTAGTTCTCAGAGTACTGCATACATCGAAATACAAATGCAAAAAATACCAGTCTTGGATTCCCAAGCTAAATTCTCAAAGGGCTCCTGGTTTAGACACAGATGACCCACCCTGGGATTAACTAGGAAGAGACTCCTCTGGCAAATCTCTTAACAACAGCCAGGTAAATGGAAGAATATATGACATGCCTATATTCAAAAACTGTGACTCCTCTACCAGACTCACACTTAACTTACTATAAGCACATGTGGGGATCTGTACCTTGTTGAATCAAATCCACTCAAAGTAATGGAAAACCTCTGTTCATACAGCACTTAAAGCACTACATACACCCTCACACACATGTCTATATGAAACAAGCCCAGCTGAAAACTGCCCTAAGCTTCCAGCAGGGAATACTTAAGCACAAAATTTCAAGAAACACTGCAAAGCTTCACGGACCTATGAGCCCTATGTTCTTCCATCCCCATGTTGCAGACACATCCCTATCTCCCAAAAGATGGAGATATCGTGTAGCTAGACCCCCTGAGAGAATGCATCAAGTACAATTAAAGTCTCCATTTTTCATAAAAACAGAACAGAACTGACACCTATCTGTCTTGCTTCCCTACCACAGTATGTCCAATATTATCTCATTTCACTAAAAGGCTGGCTGGCTTCCCTTCTCTTTTTGTCTCCTGCTCTTTCCAGACATTCATTTTCATAAAGGAGGATTCCCTACAAGGCTGACATCTGGTTTGAAGATAACTTTTTGAAAAACAAACTTTTTTCTAGAACATCTAAGATTGCAAAGCTTTGGAGTTATTTTTCTTCACCCTGTTTTTATCCACTGTTTAGCCCTTTGTGATTTTCCCCCTCTGCAGCTGCTCACAAAACTGTAATTTTTCCTTCAAGCTACCTATGATTTTTCAATCAGTAACACCAATTAGATAATTTTTTTTATCCAATAGGATAATTGTGATAAACCAGCAATGATGGCAGTGAAGTTTATCCTCAAAGCTTTTTTCAACCTGGTTAAACCACCGTGAACATGTGACTAACTAGGACATCCCTATAGCCCAGGTGAGTTGCTGCCTTCCCACAGCTGGACCAGGGCCACTCAGGGGACACCAGGCACCTGTAAATATTTGCTCAGGTTCATCCAACTGTCCATAACTTTATCCTCCTATGAGCCATATAAACACAGAGTAAGGGGCAGTCCACCAGGATCTCCTTCCTGGTGCTTTGGATATTCCACCCTCTGCTCACAAGATTGCCCACATCAGCCTGGACCACCCCACTGGACAGGGACTACTTGCAAAGCCTTACCAGGAGTAGCAGGCAGACCAAGTGGATGGAAATCTTCACATGGGTGCTGACCTACTCCTGACTTCACCAGCCAGAGCATCTCAACAGCACCCTCAGATTTAGCAATGTGTACGTGTTTCCTTGAGCAGAGACAATGGAGACAAAGGAGGCCCCTCAGGGAAGCCCAAAGAAAACACTCAGCTTTCTCTTAATGCCAGGTATTGTTATTTCATCTGTCAGTGAAAAGGGAACTTGTTTGGGCACAGTCCAAATAGCCATAGCCCATATAGCCCTGCAATATGCACAAGCAGGAGAGCAAACATTTAATTCCAGTCTGCCAGACTGGGAGTCAAGGGCATGGTTCAGTTCTACATATGCTGAAGAGTGGCTGGAAGGCTCAAGGGCAGGCTAAGGACTACTGGTACCCAAAAACCACAATATGAATCCTTTGAGTAAAACTCCTCTGAAAGAAAAGCAATTAAAAAACCAGAAAAAAAAAAAACCCAAACCATCCCAAAAACCCAACTCCCACCCCCAAAACTATAAAAAAGCCCCACCAAACATACAGAAGTTCACTGCAGCATCACATGGAACTTACAGGACTTCAGTTACTTCTTCAGAACTCAAACACAAGAAATTAACAGGCAATGATAAACCTTATTTAGTTGATCTCTTTGTAAAGGGAGATAAATAATAAACTGTATGCCCTGCTACTGGCACAGCAGCAGGACTCTGTAACCTCATGCACCCAAGGATACTGTTAACACAAGGTAAGCAGACATGATATATTTATTAGGCCATTAAGCCTTTTTCCCAATGACCTGGAGAAAGGCTGCTGCATCCAGAAATCTATTTCTTCCATATTCTTTGCGTATAGAAAAATATCGATGGATATTATGACCAGAGGGGAAAATACAACTATAATCTGAAAAAGCGAATATTAATTTTTCTTCTTTAGCTAAAAGTTTTGCTAGATTTGCAATAGGGCTTTTTAAAGAAAAAAAAAAATTCTTTTTTAAAAAAATACTCATTTTATAGCCCCTCAATAATACCTAAGACTCTGCTGCCAAATCTCAAATACACTGGCAGCACCCAGCTTGTTCTAATACTAATAATACATTGCAAGTTTTACAGCTCCAGCGAAAACACAGTCCTTGCAGTTTCACACTCCTTCCCAGGAGCCTCTGAACACCCAGTGAGAGAAGACATTGCAGCACATGCAACTGCAAAGGCAGCTGATAAGCAGGAGCTACCGGAGCTGCAGTTACTGATGAGGATGGACACCGCAATGCAACTGCCCTGCTACCAGTGCAGGGGAACAGAGACATTTGCTCAGCCTCAGACCAGCCCCAGCACAAACCTTTATTCCCCTTTTACTGGCACCAGGAGGAGGAATCAGCCTGCCTTGTGGCCAGCCCAGTCCTGGAGGCCGCTGTGGTTTAGGCCATGTAATTGTGAAAGCCATTGGGTCACCATCCAAGAGCCCATTCTGCTCTCTCAGTGGGATTCCCCATACTGGGGCCAGCAATGGGTCCTTCAGCATTCTCATCCTCCTCTAAAGACATGCATGAGCCAGCATATGTACCCTCTGAAGCACTAACAGTTACCAAAAATTGCTGTAAAACTAAAGCTTCTGGAATATACCCAAACCAAGCTCTTTGGGTAGAAGCATTTTACACAGTCACAGTATACAGATTATGTAGAGACAAATTTGGAGATGTCTCCCAGAGCTTAAGTGAATTGGTTTGCACTTCTAAAAGAGCAATCTTTGATACACCTGCACCTGTCTCTTTATCAATTATCTGATGGTGGAATTCAAGGTTAAGCTAAAAGGCTGCTGTGTTTTACTCCAACTTCTGCTATTTTGGTACCCCATCCTGTCTGCATGTGCAAGAACAACAACAAAGTCTCATAATACTTGATCAGAATTCTATCCAGCTCCAGAAAAGACTACAGGAGTCATTACTCCGTGCATTAATTTAGTGCATAGAATACTAACTTGCTTTCATTAGAAAACCAAATATAGCTTAACAAGTGTTGATAGTAATATTACACCATTGCTTTTCTGTTACATGGAAAAAAAAATGCAACTAGAAGAACCCCTATTCAGATTCAGGGCAGTTATTGCCCTTTGAATGTATGCTCAAATGCTACTGTGGCTCAGAACAGAACCCCAATTTAAAAAGGAGGCATGAAGACCTGCTCAAATATCAATATGAAAACACTTTGTTTCATCAAAATATATGTGTTTGTACATTCTTTACATTCAGATACTTCTCATCACGGGTCTCAGGTGAAACCCCAAGTAATGAACAGAGGGATCAAGTACAGCAGACAGAAGAAAGCATGTTTACATATTAGGTGAAGGGATTTTATTCTAAGAATGTAATAGCCTTAAAAATCTTTCCAGCTCTGGCCCACCCAGGGAGCAGTTTCAATATCAGAAACCAGAGACTGCAATAACATTCCCAGCAGCCAACATCATTAGAAAATAATAAAAATATTTATGTTTTTGTATTTAAAACAAAGAAGAAAAAGTGTGGAGACAGCCTGAATTTTCAGAACCCTGTTAAATTTCTGTTATTGCAGAAAACTATTAAGAAGTTCCTTCCATCCTCACATTTCACAGTTTCTGCAGAGGAAATCACCATCTGGTTGCAGTTTTTATTTTCTCTGAACACTTTAGGCTTTCCTTGACTACTAAAAGAAAAAAGAAGCCTGCCTATCATGTTTGCCATAGCCAAAGGAAGGAGTGATGTTGCTTGGGAGGCAGCTTTTGATGCCAGGAGTTTTGGAGGACACCCAAACCTGGGTTGCACCTTTTCTACTACACTCTCCAAAAGAGTGTCTAAAATGCAGACAAGAGTGTGGTAATGCTTTGGCACATCCTGTTGGGGGACAAGCTGTGATTCTCCTGGCCTGCGGAAAGGAGGAGAGATTTACCATCCAAAATCGTGGCCTGAGGAAACAGCATCAGAACTGCTGGGAGAGAGCGCCAACTTTGTTATCATTGCCTTCACAAAAGAGCTGAAACAAAAGCCTGCCAGTCAAGCCCAGGGACAGCGGTGTTTTCAGACACAAATGACCCCTCCTAGCGCCTTTCTCTGTGCACTAAATGCACATTTCTCCAGGCTCAGGGGCTGGAGCACCTCTCTCATAGAGACAGACTGAGAAGACTCTGGGGAGACCTTCTAGTACCTTTCCGTACCTAAAGGAGGCCTGCAAGAGAGCTGGAGAAGACTTTTCACAAGGGCATGTAGTGATAGGACAAGGGAAATGGCCTTAAACTGAAAGAGAGAAGGTTTAGCATAGATACTAGGACAAAATTCTTTACTGTGAGGGTGGTGATGTGCTGCAACAGGTTGTCAAAGAAGCTGTGGGTGCCTCATCCCTGGAAGTGCTTAAAGCCAGGTTGGATGGAGCTCTGTTCTACTGGAAGGTTCCCTGGCCATGGCACGGGCATTGGAATGAGATTATTGTTAAGGTCCCTTCCAACCCAAGCCATTCTATGAATCAAAACTCATTTAAAGCAACATTTCAAACTGTGGTAACACGCATAGAAGGTCTGTACTTTGTCAACTAAAATCATTACAGTTTAAAAAGTAAAGTGTTGAACAACATGACTCTTACTAGCAAATTACAAAGGTGGACAAAAGGGGAAACACAACTGAGTTTTCATGCCACAAAATGGTAAAAATAAGCGGGCAGGATGGAGGTGCATGTAACTAGCAGCTCCATGGTTATCCATTGCATGGCTCCTGGACACCTCATTCACCTCAGTCTCCTTAAATCGAAAAATGACTATGTAAAAAATAAGAGTAGGACAGATGAAAAGGTGATTTAGTGATTGGTCTGGTGGCACATGATGCTGGCAGCCCAGGAACCCACTTAAGTGCTGGGAATAACACCTGACAAGGGCTTCATTCAGTGCACACCCACTGTGCTGCTCGCTGGCAAAGACAAGGGCCCTTTGAGGAGGGGAATGAGGAGCATTTAATTAAAGACCAGACCCTCATGCACAAACAAAGAGATGGAGAGAGTGAGAGATCTCTTACTTTGTCAAGCCCATGGCCAAGGGCTGCTCTCAGCCACCACAGCTCCCTTACAGCATTGCTTTTCACACAGAGCATGCACTTAACTTGCAAGGCTGGATGACTTATCTGCCACCGGAAAAGATGCTTTGCTATACAATGGTGCTCTTTGTGGGGAGGAAGGAGGTGGGGAGACAGTACTAGCTGCCTATTAACCTTATAAATCCTTCCCTTGAGTTGCACAATGAAGAGCACAGATCTGTGTATTTGACTTTGCTTGTTCAAGAGAAGCTGCTTTGAATGAAAAAATGAAATTAAATAGGCCATATCTTTCCTTCCCTTGTGTTATTTTTACTTTCACAGTACATTTTTGATGACTAGCACCAGCCTCACAGGCCATCCACAGTTTTCTTTAAGGAGCAGAAAGCAATTCTGACTCTAAGACTTCATTCCCACAACGCAAGCACAAACCACATACTGAGAAATCAGGCACTTTATATGCAGTCCATACTCATTTAGCTCTTGTCTCTGTCTCCCCAGCCTCTGAAAGCTGCTTTTACAAATTACATTAAAGGCCCAACCCAACACTTGTGAGCAGTGAAGTTCTTTACTCAAGAGTTGGGAGTAAATTCATAAGCACTTCAGCCTGGCCATAAGCTTAAGTTTACCCTTTATTTTCAGGCTGCAATAACCACCTTACAGATATAAAAAATTCTTAGTGAATTTCTAACTGACTCTAGGTTGGAGTGGTAGAGAAGGAGAAAAAAATTTGTAGTTTAAATCCACTGAATTTCCCATGGCAGGAATACAATCCCATGTCAGGCATACAAAAGGTGTAGCTGAGTGTGTGGTAAAGTCATTGGAGATTTTATTACTATGAAACTTAATGCTTCCTCACTGAGAAGAAGTTTTCATTATATGAAGGAGATAATTGGGAGGAAAAAAAGGAATTCATTATTTATAAATGCTTATAGATGAATAACATTTAATGTCCAACAGTCTACGCTACACCATAATCATTCACTAATGACTGCAAAACTTATTGTGAAAATTACCAAACCTAAACTGGTGGGGTGTTAATTTAATTTTTTGGTGGCATGAGAGGATATGGCAGGGAGAGAAAAGAAAGGGAGCACTTAGCTCCAACTCCCAGCGTGGCAAAAAAAGTTTCCCCCCTACGCTTGGCCAAGCAGGAACAATGCACAACAGCCCGGCCCTGCCGACTTTGCTGAATTATAACTCCTGCTAGTTAGTTTAATTACTGCACATACATTTCTTAAAATCTCCATCTGAACATCAGCTTCTAATTGGAGAAATTGCTCTGGGCATGGCCAAAGGGTTATTATAAAGTTTGGTCACTTCTTTTCAAGCAATCTTTACAGAAGGGCATGGCCCTTCTGCGAAGCGTATGAAAACCTCTCAAAGATGCCCATTGTCCGTGACGCAGAAATCAAGAGCAAGAGATACAGAAGGAAGTCTCATCTGGGAACACAAAAGGCAATGAAGACATGAAAATGAGGTGGAACATCCTGCTACACTGACAGCACCCAGCACAGAAGAGCTGAAAGGTTAAAAAAAAAAAAAAAAAATCAGTTCTCAGGATGAAAAATATTTGTGAGTGCAAATAGNATGAAGACATGAAAATGAGGTGGAACATCCTGCTACACTGACAGCACCCAGCACAGAAGAGCTGAAAGGTTAAAAAAAAAAAAAAATCAGTTCTCAGGATGACAAATATTTGTGAGTGCAAATAGAAGGTGTGTCAAAAAAAGGAAATCTTATTAAAATACTAATGCTCATTAAAGACTTAAGTTGCAAAAGTCTTGCAAAGTTACAAGAGAGCTTCCGAAGACAATGAATTTCATCACTGGACCTGTAGATTTGCATAAGGCTTCCTTGACCCCCTAAATCAACATATTAAGTAAGTGCTGGTTTGGGGATTCTGTTTATTCAAAGACTACTTATGTTTCCCAAAGTTTCCCATCTGTCAACTTAAAAACCTCGATACACCCAACAATTTCCTAATATCCGAATAACTTTGATCACTGCAAAACTGGTAACCGAGCAAGCTTTTTTGGCGTAACCATTTAGTTCACGAAAACTGCCAGAGGAGTAAGTTTAAAAGTCACACATGAATCATTTCATCCACCATACCCTCCAGCCCTAAGATGTCAGTGCTACAAGCAAATTTCTCATGTGCTTCATATTCCTGCTGTATTTAATTCTCAGGTCTAATTTTATAATTCAAATCTTCAGAGACTGGAATCTCATGTGGATTTTAATCCATTCACTTCGTGGCTCAGGTACACCTGCACTGAGCACAACAGGACTGTCCAGCCCCTGCTAGCTACATGCGTACTTTCATGAACTTTTCATTATCAAGCCAGGATGACTTAAAGGTGGGAAGACTATTCATCAGTGAGTCTCTCCTGGTTTACATTTTACAATTCCAGCAGCAGAAAACATGCTATGCACACTAGAGATTTAGCATTCCCTCTTCCTTACCAGCTACATTTTCCTCCAGTTATTATCCCCACAGCCACCACAACCCACCAGAGCCAAGGCACTGAACCACAATGAAAAAGAAACACCAGCAACATCAGCAGAGGTTTGAAAGTCAGGCTGCAGTTGTGATTTCTGGGTCATGTTAGCACTTAACATAATAGAGGGGAAGTGTTGTCCAAGGCTCTCTACTACCCATTCATGGAGGTCGTGCAGCTGAGGAGACCTTTCTGTCCCTTGTCCCATGCCAGACAGCATGAGGAGGTTGGGATGCTGCCCCCACACCCACCCTGGGGCAGGCAGCTGGTCATCCAGCTACTCCATCAAAGCTGGACTCCAGGGGCAGGTGAGGCAGAAATCTGCCCCCACCTGTCTGCAAAGAGACAGCCAGCTGAGAAATGAGACAAGAACCAACCCAACAACTTATCACAGCATTGTCCAGGTATTCCAATGGTCATGGGGTGCAGAGAAAGACCCTCTGGTCAGTTCCCCCACGCACACCTGCCGCTGCCCAGGCATGGCAATCCCTATTCCCACCACAGCATGGGGACTACCAGCTAGACTCAGAGCAAGAGAAAACAACAATGTCACCTTCATCAAAAACACTGTGCCACTTTTCCCCCTTGACCCTACCAGTTATTTATTAACAGGAGTAAAATATTACTATTCTGTAACTCCCAGCAGGCAGGTTTTCCTATCAGCCTAAGATACCAACCACATTTTTTAAAGCTGAAAAGCACTGGAACTTTTTCTGTCTATGTGCTGTTTGCTGCTTTAATGAAACAAAGTAGATAATAAAGTGTGAGAGAGTTCTTCAATAAGTCACAGCCACTTACACATTAGCTACCTAATTATGCTGAAAATGCAATTACATGCATTTAAGCAGATGCTCATGCCCACAGGCCAAGCCCATTATTTTGACAATTCTTTAACTTTACAGTAAGTGCAAGTTGAATCTACTTAGATACAAGACCTGAATTATCAGTCTGGGAGTGGAAAAAAAAAAAACAGTGGAAAAAAAAAATGTCAATCAGTTCCTTCCATCATATTTAGCACAGCTAAGGCACTACACAATAGGAAAGATTCCAACAGGTCCCTGCTCTTCTTTCATAGCCTTTAACCAAATGCTGAGAGGCATTTGCTATTTTTAAAGCCAAATGAAAAACTCTGGCTCCAGTCTTATGTAAATTTGCAGCAAAGATAACCCCCCAAAGGAATGCATATTATTTGCACACCAGTGAGCTTACTTATTAACGTGAACTTCCAGCAAAAGTTTTGTTTCCATATTTCAAGATAGGCCACAAAGACCTGTTCACATTCCTCGGGTGGCTTTAGTAAAGTCAAGGTCAGAATGCACCCTTCCACAGCCCTCCTGGGCAGCAGGCTGAGGAATGTCACCCAGTGAGCAAGGTCCAGGAACACCCCAAAAATCAAACACTGACCCTGATACTCCATCAGGTGACAGGGCCAATTCAAATGCTCTTCATCCTCCATCAAACTGCAGCCAAAACTCCCAGACGAGCTAGGCTGAGCAGCTAACCACTAACCACTGCCCAACTTCTTCCTTTCTCCAGATAGTGGTGGACCACACAAAACTTTTCTATCACCAGAACAGGATTAACCACCTGCTCTGCAACACAAAAGGAAAATTTGCTATTATAAGGAAAAAAGGTCCATCAGTTCATTTTTAACAGGGCAACTTGTCTTGACCTTCCCTCTCAACACACAAAAAAATGGTAATATTCAAGTAAGTCTGATGGGGAAATAGTGAGTGACAGACAAGTGTCTGACAACTCTCCGAGACAAGACTGCTAATAACTAGAAATTATTAATGAGTCAGCATTGCTTGTTCAAAAGGACAAAGACAGCTAAAAAACATTCGAAAGCCAGATTAAAACAGGAAACTGGGAAACTTCAAATATTTATGATCCATTCTTCTCAGGAACCTTACTCAGCTAATTTTTTTTTTTTTAAAGAAATGCATGGAAGCATCCTGTTTCAAGGGTCTGAAACTCCCAGCACAGAGAATGAATGTCTAGCTTTGTGACCTGTGCATGGTGCCTGCTGCATAGGACATAGATAAAAATATGTACACAAAATACATATAAATTGTACACAAGAAAAAGACAGTTTGCCTCACCATCATTGCAGCAGCCATGACAAGTAATTAAGCCAGCAATAAACCAAATTCTCACCATTTTCCTTCTCTCTATAAGAGAAGCTGCACATTTCAAGCTGTGATGAATGTTGAGTTGCCTTAAATCTTAAGAAAAACTTCTGCTGTGTTGCTCTTCATAACTCTCCAATATACCCACCAAATAGCCACAGCTTCATATCTTAGGGTTTGGGGGTGATGGTGAAGGGGCTGGGTTGTTTTTTTGGCCATGTTTGTTGGGGGTTCTTTTTCATGTCAAAATAAGTGCTGAAACATTTTTGCTGTCAATGCTAGGATTGTTTCGTTTCCCAAAGAAAATTCAGGATGAGGTGTGCTTTGTCCTAGGCCACTGCTCACTGATGTGATTCCCTTAGGGAATCATACTGTAACTTGAAACTTCATCCCACCACGGCGTAACAGACTTGTCGTTTACAGCCTCAAAAGCCACCTGCCTTGCACTGCAAAAAACCACATTACTCATCTCCTACTACTGCTTCTCGCTGGGAAAGACACCTTCACAGCAACGCTGGGATACAAGTTTGATATAGCACGTAGAGCCGAATATAAAGTAAAATATTGTTTCAGCACACCTGGAAATATTAAAGAAAACTTTTAACTCCCGAGCCAAGCGTCCCGGGAGCACGCTGCGGGCGGAGCCGGCCCATAGGAGGCCAGCGGGCATTTCATCCCGCACAGGGTATATTCCAACTCCTCCAGTTTATGTTTTTACCCTCGCCCGCTGAAGGGAACGGAGGACCGCGCCTCTCGCCGTACAGCCGTGGCCGGCAGCTCTCCCGGAGAACACCACTCAGCCGCATCCCCGTAATGCCACCGCTCCCATCCCGGCTCACCCTTTTCCGCACACCCGCTTTTGGGAGCTAAAACCCCGCGGCGGGGAGGGGTCCCCTTTCCTCCCCCGCTCCCTGACCCCGCCGGGCACCTGCGGCGGGTGTCCCGGGGCAGCTCGGCGGGCCCGGCCCGGCCCGGCGGCACCTACCCAGGCACTTGATGTGGAAGCCGCTGGGGGGCTTGAGGGAGCGGCGCGCCCAGCCCTGCCGCAGCACCTCCAGGTGCTCCTCCTTGCCCTGCACCAGCAGCACCTGCTCGTCGATCCAGCCCAGGAAGAAGGTCTCGGCCACCGNGGGGTCCCGCCGCTGTCGGTCCCGCAGCGGCTGGCGGCAGCTGTCTCCGGGCCGGGAAGTCCGCACGCCCTGCAACCCACCGCTCCCCGCCTCACGCTTCCCTGTCCCAGCACGGGAGCACCGTCTCTAGAAAGGGAGCGAGCCCGGTCACTGTCCTGGCCGGTAGTTTAGACTTCCCGGCACCATCCCCTCTCCCCCACCTTTGGGAGACCCTCACCCTTCCCTTCCACGAGTGAAGCATTCCCCAGCCACAGCCAGATTATCCCAGCAAGTCTTATAATACCTTATGGTTTTATCTCTTCCAGTGACTACACATCTGTAAGTAACACACACAGTGAGCAGCACTGACCCTGCGGCGTCTAAACGCCTCTCTCTTCACTCGGTATAGTCCTATGTTACTTTGTGTCTTAGTAGCACTGAAATATGGAGTAAGTGTAAGGTTCATGCCTAGCTTCTGTAGCTTTTTTCCAGAAATTTAATATTTTGCATCCTCTGCATTCTGGATCACCAGCTCGCCTGTGAGGATCAACGGAGAGCTCAGCAAAACTGAGCAAGGTGCAAGCAGAACTGCAGGGGTCCTTGCTGGCAGTGCCAGGCTGGCAGCTGGGTTGTGCATCAAGGCAGTAGGTGGCTGCTGATATGCAGGTGCCGGCTGCAAGGCGCTGGTCACACTTGTGAGAGGGTAGATTTAGGAATTTCACTCCTATCTTCTACAGGAACCCTCAAACCCACAGCAAAACTGAGTCTCAATTCTGAAAAGATTCTTGAGTTTCTGAATGGTCTGTAGCTGTTGGGCACCTTGGTGGTGTGTGAGCTGTGGGTGGCCTCAGCAGCAAGTCTCACCTTGCTCCAGCGCGCTGTGGCACTTGGGCCACAGGCAGTGAAGCATGAGAAAGCACCAGAAAGACAAATGGCACAAAGAAGAAATCTACTGTAGAGAAGCAGGGGTAAGAGTGGAGGCAGAAGAGAGGTGAGTGAGAGGAGGGAGCAGGCAGCAGCTGCTCTGCCAGGCAGTAGTATGAGAGCTGCTACAGCCACAACACTCCATGCTGTGCACAAATGAAAATGTTTTACCTGTTGCTTCTGAGTTCACTCACATCAGCATCCCTTGACATATTTGGCCCCCTTAAACTATCACCCATTTGATTGTAATCTCATTCAAATCCTCTGCCACTTGCCAGCTGGCTTCATCCAATTCCTTCTCAGGGTTTCATTCAGTGCTGTCACTGTACTGTGGAAGGTCAAATTTACCAGTATCCCAAAGAGTTTTACAAGGAAACAAGTTGTGTGAAACCCACGTTTCAAAAGGGGAATCAGAGATTAAATAAATTATCCAGAAACACTGTGAGTCATTTTGAGCCAGGAGCAGAGAGTATTGATACTCAGTTTGCAAGTCTCTATCCCTTCCCTAGTGTCCAGCACAGCAAGATCTCAAGAGGCCCCTCACCACAGCCAGGAATAGTTTTAATGTTTTAATGTTGCTGCTATCAGGATTTCAAAGGAGCTCTTTAATTAAGCTTTGCAAGAGGATCCCCCCCCAGCACCCTCATTGTCCTCCAAAATGCTTCCCAAAGTTCAACTGAACCACTGGTTGTCTGTTGAAAGACCTTGTCTTAGTGTGTTGAAACTACTGTCATGATCTTGTCATAGTCATGTTATTCTTACCTTGTGCCTTCCTCCTCTGCATTATATCAGCCTTTTATCTTGCCCATCATACTTGCATTTCAGTTCTCTGGGCAGGGCTCACCTTTGTGTAGCTTTTATGTGGAGCACACCACATTGACATCTCAACTGCTGAGCAGAGTCACCAGGTAACTTCAGGGCTGGGATGAGTTTTCATTTTTATTCCTATCTGCAGAACAAAGGAGGCAAATTAAGCCCTTTAACTGTTTTTAGGCTTTTGCACCAGATACATCCTGAATGCTCAGATGTGGAGCCCCACACTTTGCCTACAGCCCCCAAATCCCAAGTGCTAGCCAAATCTGTGATCCCTCTGCTGCCTCTGACATAAACACATGTTCAGTGTGGCATGCCTGTCAGCCTTTGGCCATGGCATCAGTGTAGCTCTCTCTCCATTAGCTGAGCTCCTTCTCCCTTCAACGCTGACTTCTGCAGCAATTGTGTGTGCCACACAATCATCTTCCTCCTCCTTGCACTAGCGTCTGTGGGCTGTCACCTCTTACCTCCTGTAAAGGCTAGTCCCCAGCCTGCTAGTCCTCTCCCACCCTGCTTTCAACACCTTTTCCTTCACACCACTTCAGGCCTCTGTGCTCACAGGCTGGACCTCCTCCCTCCCTCCCTCCCACCCTTCCTCTCCTTTTCAGCATGCTGCCCCTCTCTGCTGTTTGCACACATGTAGTGTCACACACGAGTGTGATGACAAGGCAATGAAAGAGGGCATGCAGTAATTTGTCCAACACTTGTCAGATAAAGCTATGGCACAAACCAAAATACACTGTGTGCTAAGGGTTAGGTGCTGTCCCCACAGAAGCCAGTGCCAGGATTGCCTAGGCAAGATCTTGAGGGCCTGGTTAAAAAATGCCCAGGGCCAGGGGATAGGCTGTGGACAGCAAATATGTCACTGACTAAATTGCTCATCATTCATTACTTCCCTTTTTTTCCCATCTCCTTATTGAGCCAAACATTTTTTATCCTCAGAATTTGGGGCGTTTGGTTTATTTTTGTTTATTTACATTTTTTGCCTGTGGGTTTGGTGTTGAATAGCATCTCTCCCCTTTTCATTCACTCACTTCAAGGGACTTGTTCCAAGATATCAACATCTATAGCCAGACTAAAGCCCATCTGGTATTTCCCAGTAGAAATATAAGAGAGAAGACAGCCTACAATCTACTTATGGCCAAATTATGAAAACAGGTGAAGTGGAACTCCTAAGTGCCTCTGAAGTGTTTGGAAAGGCAGAAGTTTACGTTGCTAGCAGGACAAAACCCCTGAAGATTTGGACATGTCTCTTTGAAATGCATCAGTGATACAGGAGGTCTGCAGCAAATGGTGTTGCCCATTCTGGGTGGGAGCAGAAAGCCAAACAAACCCAACAGAGCTGTGTTCTGTGGCTGCCTGTACTGACCCATAGCTCAGGAGTGGCATATCTGTCTGCTGCAAACATTGCCTCATTAAAAACTTCCTGGGAAAAGGGTATTCCCCCAGAATTCATCCAAGGCCACAGAATGGAAAAGCAAGGCTGAGGTGGAATACACAGTTATTGTGTATCCCTGAACTGTACATAATAAGGCAAGTTACAGAATTTCACAGCCTATGCAGTCTGTCAGCAGGTGATCTGCTTCAGATGCAGTACTCAGGCAGTACGTCAGCAAGTGCCTTCCAGGAGAGGTTTTGAAAGACTATTTCCTATCAGAAAATTATTTTTTAAATCTCTCTTGTCATTTTATACAAGTGGAAATTGTACCTTCCCTCCCACTGTCCATCCAGTGTTGCCACCTGTCAAGACAGTCCTGCATACTTCCCAGCCCAGTCATCTCACTCCTGGGAAGAAGCTTCTTTTGTCATTGTGTGGTTGAAGTGTGTTTGGCATAAAACTGCCAGCTACAGGATGGTCTTTTAAGATATTTCTGACAGGATCTTTTTTTGAACACACCTGCATGTATTCCCATGTGGAAGGCTGGCTGAAGCTTGAGGCTCACACTGGTGGTGCAGTCGGACAGCTCGGTGCAACTGCTGTTGTCAGAAATGGCATTGACTGCAGCCCTAATGAGACCAGAGCATGCAGACATCAATAATAAATTTTGAGAAGTGTTATACCCTTCTCCTGCCCCCTTTGAGACTTACGTGAGCCTGATTAGACTTTCCTGGATATGGAGTCAGTGTGAACTGGGTCTGGCTTTGCTGCTGCATGTGTGCAGGAGAAGGGCCAGCAGCAGGTCTACTGGTAACACACAGGCTGGATGCTGCTCTTCACATCATACTGTAAGAAAAAACAGGAGAAATCTTAGAAGAGTGAATGCTCTAAAACAGCAGATCATGAACAGTGGTGGGGACTCGCACCTAAGGAAAGCAAAATTGTGGAAGGGGCGTACTAGTAGTTGCTCCTTAAAACTCTTCCCAGAAACGTGACATCCTTTTTAGGTAACTGTAGCTCTACATTCACCTGTCATCACTTGATGACACTTATTTGCCACCAAGAATTTCTAAAACAACACCATGTTTAGCTTCACGCTTTTGTTTTGGTAACCAGTTTTTGCAATACAGGGATAATAATACTTCTCACATTTGTGAAGTCCCTTGAGTCCCCAGCTATTAAAAATCAGGAATGGCTGTTTCACTGTCTCTGCTCTGTTAGGGGCCAAGTACTTTGGTGCTCAGTCCTGTCCTGCCATCCTCCATCAAAAAGCCGTGCTCAGAAATCCTTGCTCAGTATTCCCAGTGAAGTCAATGGGAGTTTCCTGGTGAAGAGTGATGAGCTGGGTCCAAACTAAACACCCAACTAATAAACAGAGCAGGAAATAGCTGACTGCATCATTTTTAAGTTCTGTGCTTTTACCTGACTCAGACACGCTGGCATCAAGAAGGATCCTGGGGGCAGGATGCGACCCGAGGGAGGAGAGGAGATTCCAGGTTATGGGCAGGCGTGTCTATCTTCTTCTTCTTCTCCAGGAAAACCTTTGGCAATAGTGTTAAACCGTTGCAGCTAGGTGAGTGCTGCTTGCATAGGTGAGCTGGTAGGTAGGCTATTATTTGTTGTCTGCTTAACAATAGCCTACACATACTGGGGAAGTTACAACTGACTAGCAGGAAAGTCACTTCCCAGCAGACACTGAAAACAAATTCCCACTTTACTCACAACACAGGGTACAGGTTTCTCACATTGAAAATCAGGTGCCTATCTTTAGACATGTAAAGAACACAGCACTAAAACACGTGGATTGGAAAGCCCTTTATGAATTTGTAAAGAGGGAAACAAGACTTGCAGATGTTTTTGAAGCAAAAAAAAAAGGTGTACGGCTGACAACAGCAGTGTGGGTTACAGGGGCCAGAATAGATTTTCTGCACAGGAAATTCTTGACTCTAAAATAAAAGAGGCAATAGAAGAGAATGTTTATATGTTGACTTCCTAAATTTTTTTTCTAGAGATGTTTTTTATGTGCCTTGCAACCTATATTTGTCTCTTACCTGCTATGGTATTGATGATTGCTTTTGGTCAGATTACAGTCAGACACTGAGGAGGGGCTTAGATGATATATTTGACCAAGACAGGATTTATTTCAAACTCTGCAATTGTACTCTACTGAAGCCATAAAGGACTCAATACTTGGAGGAAATGTACAACTTTAATTATGGAAATGGCACATCAGTTTGCCTTCAAAAATCTGTGCTTGTCATGTTGCCTTGGAAGAACTACTGAAACATTGAGGCAGCTCAGGCACTGACACGCAAAAAGAACTAGGGTTTGTTTTTATGATTCCCCTACCAGTAATAGAAAGAGCTTGTGAATGAAATGGCCATTAATTTTCATGAGTGCTTTGGAAGAAAGAGCAATAAAATCTATTTCTCCACCATTTTTCATATTTTCTTTTACAGCCTGTGGCCTGAGCCAGCCTAGCAAAGGCATGTGGTTGATCCCTGGCAGATCGTATTGCCAAATTAATGATGCCAAAGTCAGACAAGGAGATCAGAAGTTCTTCCCCAGCCTTGGCATTTTAATCTGAAATTTCTGTGCTTTGAATAGAATGCTTTCCTCCTACAGTCCCTTCCCATGTAGTACAAGGCAAGTCCTGTAGGTGCTGGGGGTAGTGCAAAACTGCAGGAGAACAAAATTCCAGTGAGATACCTATACCCTAAGAGTATGCAAATGTAAATGGCACACATAGGCAAAGTGAGATAAAGGGAAATCTTTGTTCATGTAACATGCACAGCCAAGAGTTCCAACCCATACTGGCTCAGTTTTCCTGTAGGAAGCCCATTAGACTGTGGGCCAAAATGGGAGAATGACGACCTGTGACTCCACACTTTCATTTGGGAAGTACATTTTGTGCTTAAGCAAGAAGGCAAGGTAGGCAGAACTGACCACTTCTAAATGAACAATTAAATGAACTCTTCTACCTTCCAGAAGAATTTAATCAGGGGCTGCTATTACAATGCTCACCTGGGGTAAAAAACAAATTTAAAACAGGATTCTGCACCACAAGGCACCCTGCAGGCAGGCTGATCAGCACACAGGATGAGAGAACCAGAGCTGGGCATGGCTTTGTAAGCAGCCATTGCTCTGCCCTGGTGGCAGAACTGTGGGTGACAAGTAGACATTGGTCTGAGCTGAACAGCTCTGATGTGAGCTTGAAAAGGGTAGGAATACCACATCTCTAACTCAAACTGCAGCTATAAAGAACTGCATTGTTGGGAACCATACAGTCCATCCCTGCAGGCAGAGATGAGGGACTTCCACTGGTGCCCACTGGCATGGGGGGAGCTGGCACAAGGTGCTTGAAGGACAAGTTGGTTCATGTGGGCTTCTCTGAGAATCCCATGGTGGCACAAACATGGGGAGGCTTTCCCAGATCACAGGGTGGGAAAGCTCTGCGGTCATTTGTCTTGCCAGGTTTTGGATGGCAGCTTCTCCTTTCTGACTGGGCAAAGGGAAAGCAAGTGGTGTTGCTGGTTTCAGGTAAAAGCTCTTTGAGATTTTGCCCTGCTCTTCAGACAGACAGGCAGACACCCATACTGATACGCAGCACAGGGATACAATATATCAAGATACAAGGAGGCTCTACCTGTGCCACAACATTCTTGCTCTTCCTGATGGGAAGCACAGGCTGAATGATGGGCTTGTTCTCTGTAGCCAGCCTGTGACATCTTCCCACTTTCTGTGTACTGATCCACCAACGGTGACCAACTTCAGAAAATGTGACCCAGCATTACAGCCTCCCTCTGGGCCTCCCTAAATCAAGGGATTGTCTTTCCCACCCACAGAGCTTTGCAGGAAGAGGATTTCTACAATCAGGCATAGGGAAATGCCTGTGGGAATCAGAACTAATCCCTACCACAGTCTTTGCAGTTAGGGAAAGGCTGGAGGCAGCAAAGAATGTTGAAGAACATGCCCACCTTGGGTTTCGAAGCAGCTGTTCTTGCTGCTTCTCCAGCCACCACCAACCCACCAACATTCTTTTAAGTCATCTATGCCTTTTCTTGATCAGGATACCAATTTTTGGTGTTTCCTCACTTGATACCGATGCCTCTGGGAAGAGACAAAGTATCCCTGAGAAATAAATTGCCATCATGGCTTTTTTTTTTCTCCTCTTTTTCCTTTACAGAAATTTCTTATTCAGTTTGCTCTATTCAACAACCTCAATTCTCTTTTCACTTCAGACCTTAAGTTGCTTGCTGTTGATGAACTAGTTCAGTCAAAGCCATGCTTGGTTTACAAATATGAGAGTAACAGGCACCTTATAGCTGCCTACAATAAACAACTATTACTTTTAAAAACAGACCAATACCTGTTACACTGTGCTGGGAAACATTCCCCTTTGCTCTTTTAACTGGTGAATGGTGGTGGAATAACCCAGCAAATGCTCATGGGCACAGGGAGGGAGGTAACAGATCCCTTCTCCAACAGGACCTGCCACAGCTCTTCCAGCACTGGTTTTGTGCCCGTTGGGTGAGTGCTAAGAACTGGCACACATTCAGGTTAGAGTGTCAGCCAGCCATCAGCTAGCTTCTTCACTCCTCCATCATTTTCATTTCACTCAGAACAAAGGGACAAATGTGAATGCTGATGGGCTAGATGCTCACCTTCAGGTCCCCTTCGGCAACAAGGAATTGGTGAAGGGGGTGGTGGGATGGATGCAAGAGAATTTATTCCTGGTTTAATAGCCCTTCATTATAGCTAAGCCTTTTGCATAAACAGCAATTTGGCTCCCATCTCCTGAACATTGCTCCCTTGTATTAGGCCTTCTATAATGGCTGTAATTACAGTTGCAAGCTCTGCTTTTATTTTATGGGAGCCAAGGTAAACCTGCCCAGTGTCCCAAATGTTGATCCTCAAGTACAGCCATGTCTGTGAGGCAGTGTCTCCATGCAGCAGGATCTAATAATGGGTGAGTCACAGCAAAGACCTGCCAGTTTCCTCACTAGCCCTGCCTGCTCTCAGGACTGATCGCTCTTGCAGGTAATTTTAAGCAGTCACTGTGCTACTTTCCTGCCTCTTCTTTTTGCCTTGGCTTGCCAAGATTAGACAGTTTAACCAATGACCCCAGTTGTCATCAATCTCAATATTGAGTGCACCAAGGTAATACAGGCACTTCTACGTGAAGACAGGCATTTATGAACTATTTGTGAAACCATTTTAGCTAAAGAAGACAGACAGCTCTATTTTGTGCCTAATATTGTCTGACAGGTGTGGACACACCCTAGGATGACTTTCTTGTCATCCTGACTAGAAGGTCAAGAGTCTACATTTGACAGAGAATTGCCTTTGGCACTCCAACAAAAAATGAAAACACAGCAGCATCCAGAAAAAAAACAACAAACCCCTTTGTAAACCAGATGTGCCAGATTTAACATTTCCCAGAGCTTAATTCCTTTTAAATTTCGTAGCTCCTCTTTGAAGATTATCCATGGACCCAACACTAGGCTAAACCAGAAAGTTTAGCTTTTGTTCTTCTATTAGCCATTATCAGCTTACTGTTTTAAACATCCCAGGGATGGTGGGCAGTGTCTTTCTTCTCTCCTTTCTCCTCTCCCCTCCCTCCATTTTCATGCTTTGCCTAGGGACCTCTATGCAATACCACCATGCATTTCCCTGCCATTCCCAGAATGCAGCTGAGATCCAATGTGGAAGAAGAGAGCAGGGGCTGACCTCAATCACTGCAGCAGTGCTGTGGTTCTGGAGAGGGATCTCAGTCCCACCAGGATAAGAAGGTTGAGTTCAGAAAGGAAAGTTCACCAAAAGCTCAAGAGCTCAATAGTGGGACCATAAGACATATCAGGTAAGCTCTCCTGGGTTATTTCTTTGGCAATGCACATTTCAGCAACTAAATCTGAGCCCACTCCACTGGTAAATGTCAGACCCAGGAGAAAATACAGTTTCCTGCTAAGGTAATAAAGATGATGCCTATAAATGAATTTTGTCTTGGTTTTGAAAT
>VYZP01032528.1:0-55457 GCA_013400635.1 Hypocryptadius cinnamomeus
GGAGGGGTGGTGGGTGGGTGTTGGCCATGCTGCTCTCTGATGGCACCTTTCCTGTCTGTTCTGCACAGGCGGCTGTGCCGTGACCGGCGCCCTAGCCCAGTGCCCTGCCGTGGGGGCAAGACTGCCCCGAGCCCCCATCCACCATGTTCAACCTGATGAAGAAGGACAAAGAGAAGGATGGGGCCCGGAAGGAGAAGAAGAAGGAGAAAAAGGAGCGAATGTCAGCAGCTGAACTCAAGAGCCTAGAGGAGATGAGCATGCGCCGGGGTTTCTTCAACCTCAACCGTGCCTCCAAGCGGGACTCCAAAACCCGCCTGGAGATCTCCAACCCCATCCCCATTAAAGTGGCCAGTGGCTCCGAGTTGCACCTCACAGATATTGACTCCGACAGCAACCGGGGCAGCGTCATCTTGGACTCGGGCCACCTGAGCACGGCCAGCTCCAGCGACGATCTCAAGGCGGACGATACCAACTTCAAGGGCTCGGTGCTGCAGCGGGCAGCCAAGTTTGGCTCTTTGGCCAAGCAGAACTCCCAGGTGATTGTCAAACGCTTCTCCTTCTCCCAGAAAAGCCGGGATGAGAGCACCTCAGAGACCTCCACGCCCTCTGAGCACTCGGCAGCCCCCTCCCCCCAGGTGGAGGTGCGCATGCTGGAGACCCCGCTGGACAAGCAGGGGGTTCCCCCCGGACAGCCCTGCACCCCTCCCGCCGCCTCCCTGCGTGCCAGGGTGCCGGAGCTCGTCAGCAAGAGGTTCCCCGCCGAGCTGCGGCTGCCCGCCCTGGTGCCCCCCCAGCCCCCCACCCCACGGCAGCTGGAGCTGCAGAGGCGCAACACCGGCGATTTTGGCTTCTCCCTGCGCCGCACCACCATGCTGGACCGGGGCCCCGACGGGCAGGTGTACCGGCGCGTCGTGCACTTCGCCGAGCCCGGAGCCGGCACCAAAGACTTGGCCTTGGGCTTGGTGCCGGGCGACCGGCTGGTGGAGATCAACGGGCGGAACGTGGAGAACAAATCCCGGGATGAGATCGTGGAGATGATCCGGCAGTCGGGGGAGACGGTGCAGCTGAAGGTGCAGCCCATCCTGGAGCTGAGCGAGCTGAGCCGCTGCTGGCTGCGGGGCGGCCAGGGGACACGCCGTGCTGCCTGGGATGTGAGTAACGCCGTCCCCGCCGCGGGCACTGCCAGGCCTGGGTTCTGCCAGCGCCAGCGTCCTCGTGGGGGTGTTTGGGTTGGCAGGGGCCGTGGGAAACAGCGGGTGATGGGGCTGCTCCAGCCAGAAGTGATGCACAGGGAGGAGTGGGAGGCTGTGGCTGGGATGCAGCAGTGCTGCATCAGGTCTTGCAAATCATCACTGGTGGGTTTTGCTACCCGAAGTGCTCAGGGTGCTGTTGGGTTGGGTTTTCCTCCTGCTAGAGGAGAGCCCAGCTCTGCATTGCCTGCGGGAAGTCTGTCCCCATCTCTTTGCTGACGGAGCACAGTCCAGCTGAGAAGGCAGCTTTGCTTCTCACTGCCAGGAAATTCCAAAGGCTACTTTGCAGAAGGACACTGCTTGCTCCACTGCCCACGCTGGCGTCCCCCACAGGGATCCTCCCCGGGGACTGGGGCAGGCACACAGTGTGCCAGGGGCCGGGAGCTGCTGCCGGCGTGCGCAGCCCTGCGTACACTGCTGCTGCTGCTGTATAAATAGAAACTTAATGGCTGGGTGACCCACATCCCTCACGCCTGCTGCCCGGCACTGCTGACCCTGCCGCAGGCTAACCAGCGTCCTGGCCAGCTGGCACCCCAGCAGAGCCCCCCAAACGCCAGCATCCTGCAGGGCTGGACCCCCTCAGTGGTGGCAGGGGGTGCAGCAGAGTGGTGTTGTTTAGTGTATAACTGGACTTGTTTAGTGTATTTTTAAGCCTTCCTTGGGGGAGGAGGGTGCCTGTGCCTGCAGAGCAGGTTGCCTGCATGGAGGAGAGCCACAGTGTGCATGGCGAGGCCCTGTGCCTGCGGGTTGGTGGCCAGGATGGAGTGAGGGTGACCACGGGGCTCCATGTGCTCCTCGAGCAGATGCCGGCACTGCGGGGTGGAGTCTGCGCCAAGCCAGAGCGGTGGCTTTCCCGCAGCTCCTCCCCGGAGCCCTGCAGGCGTCACCGGGCACTGCTGCCTGGATAACCCCTGGTGGGATAGCCCTGTGTGGACACCTGGATAACCCCTGGTGGGATAGCCCTGTGTGGACACCTGGATTACCCCTGATGGGATAGCCCTGTGTGGACACCTGGATAACCCTTGGTGGGATAGCCCTGTGTGGACACCTGGATAACTCCTGGTGGGATAGCCCTGTGTGGACACCTGGGTAACCCCTGGTGGGACAGCCCTGTGTGGACACGGGGCACGGCTGTGACCGTGTCCAGCGCCTTGGCACAGAGGCAGGTGTGTGTTGGATGTTGAGGCCAGTGAGGTGCCTGTGCCTTCCAGGAGCACCAGGCTGGGCTGGGAAGGGGGAGAGGAGACGCTGGTGCCCTTGGGGCTGCATGGGAGAGGCTGCAATGTGCAGCCTTGTGCTGGAACATGGTGTGGTTTGACGGAATCAGCCAGTGGGAGCTGGTCAGAGAGCTGGCAGTGACTGTGCCGTGAGGTGGCCACCACAGCACCATCACAGGATGCCTCCTCCTCCTGCATGGTGCACCAGAGTGACATGCTGTGGCTTTGCTGGTGCTAGGGAGCCCAGACTGGGGTGCTGGGTGCAGCTGGGGGTCCCTCACACAAGGTGCCGGCACACAGGGAGGCCCAGCTCTCCCCCAGGCCCCACTAAGCTCCCTGGAATGTTTCTGGTCCTAATTTAAATAAAAATGATCCTTTTTGAAACAGGAAATTATAGACATATTTTGGGCTGTTGCTCTGGAAGCCCCTCCCTGGCTGGAGAGGGATGGTGCCAGGCTCTCTGTGCACCATGGGGGGTTTAACCCCCTCAGTGGGTCTGTGCTGAGTCACCCTTGTCCCCATGGTCCTGGCTGGGCAGTGGCAGCACCCACTGCCTCTTGGGGGGCTGTCAGTGCTGTGGGGTGACAGGGGACAGCTGGAGGCACAGCGTGGCTGGGCATTGGGGCTGGGGTGAAACCCTCTCCATGTCCCAGCCTTGCTCCCAGCGTGGGGCAGCTGGGCTGGCTCGGCTCCACACTCGTATTTATTTATTTACCGGCTAAATTCCTCAGGCAGGGCCCAGGCGTGCGCCGGCCCTGCAGAAATATTCCAGAAACGCCTCTGACCACTCCAGTGCTTCAGCAGGGCCACAGGCATCCGGTGGCTGTGCTGGCTGACCTTGTGTGCAACTGTCCACGGGCACACAGGTCCCTGCAGGTCGCTGTCCCCAGGGTGCAAGGCCACCAGCCATGGCATGGCTGGGTTCCCCGTGTCCCACCAGTGTGGGAGTGTGGGACTCTCATCGTGTCGGAGGCACTTTTATCATTTTTCCATGTTTGGCAAGTTCTTGGTTTGGCTCTTTTTCTGCTCTCACTGAGGGATTGGTGCTGCTGCGGTGTCCTGGTGTGAGGGGGTCTTGTGTCCAGTGGGCTCAGCCATGGGCCAGTGCGTGTCTGCTGAATTTCCTGGCTTAGGAATAAGAGAAATATGCTGGCCAGGCAGAAGTGCTGCTGTCACCAAACAGCTGGGCTGGGCATCCCAGTGGAGGTGGCTGGATGCCTGTGCTACCTGGGGACACCCATGTCACTGCAGACACTCTCTGCTGTGTTATGCCAGCCCTGCCAAGGGTGTTTGATGTGGCCTGTCCCTTGTGCATTGGGGTGTGCCAGGCTGGGACCCTCTCCTTCCTCTGGGAATGATTTTTTTTTGCTCAGGGCACATCTGTCTCGCTCCGATTGGGCAGGGACCTGGTCAGCTGCCAGCTGGGGTCCCAGTGTGCCATGCCTGTGTCACCGTTGCTCCTCCATGCCACCAGCGTGCCTGGCTCCCTGCCACCAACTCCTCCCAGCAGCCCCCGCATGGGGAGGCCCCTGACCCTCAGCCCCTTGTCCGCTGCCCCACTCCCACTGTTCCCGCTGAACTTCCAGAGGCAGCTTTGCCATGAAAACATCTTTACTATGGGCTGCTGAGGTGCTGTCTGTCCCCAAGAACATTATGGGGGGATCCGGTGTTCATGGGAAAGCCAGAGGAGGAGCAAGAAGCGTCAGGGTTGCACTGCCTGGCACGACACCGGGCACCCAGGGGTGTGGATTGTGCAACCCCATCCTCTGAGGCACAGAGCCCTCCCTGGCCCCCCCAGCTGCACAGCTGCACTTGCCTTGGGGGTGTCTCTCCCACTGGCTCCAGGCGGACGGTGCACGGAGGCCGGGCAGTTCCCCCCGCGGCGGAGCCCACATCACTTCCTCTGGCAGTGGTGACGGTGACGGTGGTGGTGGCGAGGCCCCACTGCCCGCGTGTCCCCCCCCCAGCTCTCCCTCCGGCTGCTGCTGCGCCGGCGGGGCCCTCGCATTCCTGGGCTATTTTTAGGGTGGCCCTATCAGCCCAGCTGTCCCCGCTGCCGGCTGCCGCCCCACTAGTGCCTCTCCCGTGCGGTGCCGCGCTCGCCCCGGCGGAAACCCTTCTCCTGGCTCCCTCTGGTAAGGTGGGGACCCCCAGCGTGGCCAGCACGGCTTGGGGGAGCACGAGGGGGGTACGTGGGAGATGGTCCTGGTGCTGGGATCGGGGATTGTGAGGCTGAACCCACCCCTGGGGCGCTTTGGGGTTGTTTGTTGTGGGGACCTCATGGCCGGTGCTCTCTGGAGACCTTTGTGGCAGTGCCAGGCTGCTTGGAGGTAGGAGTGCTGTGGGGAGAGGGTTTGGGGGTTCTAACCCACAGGTGTGTTCATCTCTAGACCCCCATGCTCAGCCTGTGCTCCAGACACTGGCATTTCACACCATGGTGACAGTTTGGGGGGACAGGGAACCCCTCAGGGATGTGCTCCCAGACTGCTGGCTTGCTTTGGTGGCCAGGTGCTCCCCTGTGCCACACCTGGCCCTGAGAGGGGGTTTTCCCCAGTGGCCCTAGGCACAGCCTGGGGTTGGAGAGTGGGTGCCATCCAGGGCAGCAGGTCCCACTAGAGCTGCTTGGCCTCTGGCACGGGGTCAGGCTCAGAATAAACCCAGGCTGTCAGGGCAAGCAGGGAGCTGGGGCAGAAAATATCCCTTCCCTCACCCTGGCATTTGCTTACCGCAGCGGGCTGGCCCGCTCAGGGGAATGGGGCCACGGTCCTACAGCCTGACTAAAGGGGTTTTTTTTACACAGTGAGTTTTGCTGGGTCTCAGACTGGTCACCTGTCTGTCCCCAGAGCCCCTCCTGTGGCCACTGTTTGTATGCTGAGCAGGTCTGGGTGGGCTCAGACCCCCATTCCTGAGGATCCCAGGTGGGGAAGGGCACGTGCCTGTACCCTGTGCCATGGTTTGGCATTCTGTGTGCTGTCCCCAGTCGGTCTCACCTCTCCCTCTCTCCCCAGCCAGGGCTGCGGCTCCATGAGACATCACCATGGCGTTCTCATCCCGGTTTGCGTTCTGGGAGCAGAAGGGAAGTCTCTCTTGCATGTTTGCCTGTGCCCTATGTTTGGGTCATGCTGCTGACCAGCTCCCCCAGTTTGTCCAGTGCTGGTACCATGTTTGGAGCAGCACTCTTGGCCTCACTGTGCTGCTGTGACAGGGGCTGTGCTGGGCAACTGGGAGCTTGGCCAGGGCTGGTGTCACCAACACAGCCATGCATGTGATCACTAACACCATCACTAACGGCTTTGTGAGTGCCTGGTGCAGCCCCTAACACAGTGTGAGCCACCCCAGTGTCACCTGCCTCTCAGGAGCTGCTGTGTGGTGGCAAGTCAGGGTTTGTTGCCCACAGGATGCACCACACGCTGCCACTGCAGTGTCACAGCCGAGTCCTGGCACTCAGAGGCACAGCTCAGGGCAGGGTTTGGCTGCCCACCCCCCCAGAGGCCCCTGGTTTCCCCGGGTCAGCAGGGATCTGGCATGTCCCACGTGCGGCTGCTGCAGAGATTAGCTGGTGACACTTAAAACGTGCTGTGACACCAGGTGGGGGGTGACGTGTAGAATGACAGAATCTGCAGGAGGGGTGGTGGGACTCTGAACCACCTCCCTCACTGTCTGCACGTGGTGAGAGGGCCCAGACCAGATGGGCAGAGCACATACCTCTCCCACCTTTGGGGTTTGCTATAACTAGGGTACATCTCTGTGCTTCACCCCTGTTTTTTTGTCTGATGAGAAGCCTGGGAGGACACACGTCCTTGTCCCTGCAGTGGGCTGCAAATTTGGGCTGGCATGGAGTGATGGTCCCAGGAGATTTTCTGGCAGCAAGGCCCCACAATGGGCTGAAACATGCTCCTCTTGTTTGTCTGACCCTCAGGTCAAGGACGAGGACAAATCTTTAGCTGTGAAAAGACCCGTGAAGGAGGATGGGGCTGTAAGTGTCACAGGGCATGGGCAGGGTGGAGCTTTTGGGGATGGGGCTTGTCCTTGGTGAGAACAGCCCCTGTGACAGGGCCTGGGGACACCATGCAGGGTCATAGGCTTTGTGATGCCCTGAGAACTGAGTTTTACCCCCATGCTGTCAGCCTGATGGTTGAATGGTCACTGTTTGTGGGGCAGGGAGGTCACCACTGCTCCCTACACTGGGATCCACTGTGGGGCTGTAGGTTGGTGGGGAAGGGTGCTGTGTCCCCAGTGCTGGGGTCTGGCCAGGAGCTGTGCTCCATGGCAGGGCAGAGCCCTGGGCACCATCATGTCCCAAACAGCAGTGGAGGCTGGACCTCCACTCACACCACTGTCATTGTGGCTGCAGTCAGAGAGCCCGAAGGATGCAGCATCTGCACCCCCGAAAGCTGAGCCCCCAAAACCTGAGCCTGTGAAGAGCCCCGAACCTGCAAAGAGCCCCGAGCCACCTCCTGGGAGAGGGAAGAGCCCAGAGCCGGTGCTGAACGGGGCAGCTGAGAATGGGCTGGAGGGCCCAGCCACGGAGGCACAGGGAGATGATGGCCAGGGGCTGTCCCGCCGCAAGGTGGTCCGGGTGGTGCGCAAGGTGGTCCGCAAAGTTCTGCCAGGGGAGGACGCTGGCAGCGCCAAGGAGCCAGGCCGAGATGCCAAGTCTCCTGAGCCAGTGCCACCCCCAAGGAAGGAGGAAGCAGGCCGTACCGCTGTCCCAGCTCCCCCAGCCCCGCCACCTCCCCCCACCGTGGTGCCTTCAGCCCCTGCCAAGCCGGAACCCAAGGATGAGATCTCAGAGGGGCTCAAAACCCTCATGGCAAAGGGCAAAACCAAGGAGCACCGGCCGCGGCTCCGGCCAGGGGACAGGCAGGAGAAGTCCCGTGAGCCCGCTGGTGGGGACGCAAAGCTGTCCCCGTCCCCGGGCGCTGAAGCCAAACCAGAGCCACCAGTGCAGCTTTCAGGAGGGAAAGCGGAGCCGGCAAAGGCGTCTGCTCTGAAACCCACGGCCCTGGAGAGGCACAAGGTACCAGTGTGTGCACAACAGGGGATGCTCTGACCCAGCGGCGGGTTGTGCCCCCGGTGCAGCATGGTGTGAGCTCACCTGCATGGTTTGCAGTGGTTCTGAGATGTGTGGTGTGGGTGGGAGTCACTTTTTTGGGGCAGTTGTGTGTGCTGTGGCCACTCCATCATGCTGCCCCTTGTCTCCCCTCCATTTCATCTGGAGAAGAAGCTGCAGACCAGCGAGAAGCGGCCGACCCCTGTGAAAAATGCCCCAGCTGCCCCCCAGCAGGTGTGTAGGAGTGGTGACCCAGGTCCCTGGACACTGTGGGTACACACTGATACCCAGCTGTGCCTTCACCCTGGGACCCGCCCCGAGCACTGATGGGCTGCAGGGCTGGGAAAGCCTTGGCAATGGCCCTGCTGGTGCCCATGTGCCAGGGCTGTGAGGGCTGTAGGACAGCTGGCCTGGAGCTAATGGTGCTCTGCCCCTAGGCTGCCCCTGGCCCTTCTTCCCCTGGCCCTGTGTCCGTGCTGAGCCCATCTGAGGAGGCGCAGCTCCGGCTGGAGAGGATCTTCACCACTTCTGTAATTCCAGAGGTGTTGGTGCTTGCGTGTCGCCTTCTCAGGGATGGGGAGGCGTGGGCAGTGTGTGGCTGCCCCAGACATGCCATGTGCTCTGCACACAGTGCCTGTACCCCTGGCTGCCAACCCCATGGTCAATCTGTGGGTGACACTGGCAGCAGGGAATGGATGACCAGGGCTGTTGGTGGGTTTGGGGATCATTGCCCAGACTAGTGTGCTGGGGAACTGCCTGCATCCCCATAGGGGCCCAGGCACACTGTGGTGGCTGGGATGGATGATGTCCTGGTGGTGCTGTGTGATCATGGCCATGTCGGGGCCCTGTGGCTTGTCAGGGTGCTGTTTCTGCTCTCTGCCTCTCACCCCCTCTCTTCTTTCTCTCCTCCTTCCTTGCTGCCGTTAGCTGGACCCCGCCGCCTCCGCCTCGGCACCCAGCCAGGTACTGTACCCCCGTCCTCAGGAGCCCTCTGCCTCCACCAGCGACCCCCTGCCATCCTCTGTCTGCCGCTGGGCTGGCGTCTGCGCCCGCGCCTCCTGCTGGAGCGTAAGGCTTTCCCCATCCCACCCTGCTCCGTGGGCTGCCATGGGGTCGGCGGGTGCCGGGGCAGCCGGGGCTGGGTGCCTCTCCCCTCCCCAGCGAGGTCATGCCGGGAAGCCAGATGTCCCAGGAAGGTGCCCTCAGTGGAGGTGGCACAACGTGGGCAGGGGTGTGGAGCAGGGTGTGAAGGGGCAGAGTGCTGGCATAGGCAGGATGCATGGCTCGTGCCAAAGCAGCTGTGGCACATGGTGCTGGCAGAGCTCAGAGCGGGGTCAGTGGAGTGACCCCCAGCCACAGGGCTTTGGCAGCACGGCCTTGTGGCCAGTGTCCTTCCCAGCTCTGTGTCTGTCCAGCACTGCACTGGACTTGCCACTCCGCTGTCCACAGTGGTGGCCGTGGGCACGAGGAGCGCCCGCAGGGTTTGGCACAGCAGTGCTTTGCCCCCGCTCGCTCCCCCTCCCCTCTTTCTGTGCTGTGTGTGGGGCAGGGCTGAGCCCTTCTCGCCTTCACCGCCGTCTCTCGGCCTCGCCAGGGTCCAGCGGACGATGCGCCGGCAGCTCCCCTTGGCCCCGTCCCTGCTGCGGCTCAGGTTTGGCTTTGGAGCTCGTCTGCTCTCCTTGTGCCAGGGACATCCCCACTGTGCTGGCCACCAGCCTGGCATTTCCCATGTCAGAGTCCTGGGCCATGTCCTGTGTGCCTCCATTATGTGCCTCAGTGTGTCCTGTGTCCCTGCAGCATGTCCCTGCAGCATGTCCCATGTCCCCACAGCATGTCGGGTGTCCCTGCATCCTGACACATGGCTGGTGTGGGTGCCTGCTCTCAGGGCTGTGGTTTGGGAGCTTGGCCCCTCCAGGCTCGCCCGAGGTGGCCATAGTGAATGTGCCTGTGGGCCACTGTGTCTTTATGTCTGCCCCAAGCTGTGGCAGGGCCCTGGTGGTCTCTGCAGCCCTGCACCCACTGGGGTCCCCAGCAAGCAAACTGAGGACATGTGTTGGGAGGGTTTGTGGCTTGTGGAGGTGGCCTGGCTGTCCAGCACATGAGCCCTGCTCCCTTCTGCCCCAGGGATGAGGAGAGGGGATGAGGCAGGGCAGGGAGCAGGTGGCCACAGCCTCTCCACATCTGCTGTCCCACAGGCCAAGACGGAGGAGCAGATAGCAGCTGAGGAGGCCTGGTACGAGACCGAGAAAGTGTGGCTGGTGCACAGGGATGGCTTCTCCTTGGGTGAGCCAGGGGCACTGCTGGGACACAGCACCCTGTCCTTCCTGTGGCTCAGTGAGCCCCCCGACCCCACTGCGGTGTCCCTGGGGGCTGCCAGCACAGTCCCTCTGAGTGCCCTGTGCCCCTCACAGGCAGCCAGCTTCGGCCAGAAGCGGGCAGTCCCCTGCCCGAGGGCAAAGTGAAGGTGAAACTGGACCACGATGGAGCCGTCCTGGAGGTGGAGGAGGACGATGTGGAGAAGGTAAGGCTGCGGGGCGGGGGCCGGCGGGGCGGATCCCCATTCCCCGCCTGACCTGCTCCATCTCAACCTCGCTGCCAGGCAAACCCCCCGTCCTGTGACCGTGTGGAGGACCTCGCCAGCCTCCTCTACCTCAACGAGTCCAGCACGCTGCACACGCTGCGCCAGCGCTACGGCGGCAACCTCCTGCACACCTACGCCGGGCCCACCATGGTCATCATCAACCCGCTGAGCTCCCCCTCCATGTACTCTGAGAAGGTGACACTGCTGTGGGGGGACACCAGAGGGGACAAACAGCTGGCACCGCGCAGAGAGGGCGGTGGGAGTGGCAGGGTGCTGACCCTTGTCCGCTTCCCCTCCCTGTCCCCATCAGGTCATGCACATGTTCAAGGGGTGCCGCAGGGAGGACACGTCCCCGCACATCTACGCGGTGGCACAGGCCGCGTACCGCAGCATGCTGATGAGCCGCCAGGACCAGGCCATCGTCCTGCTGGGCGCCAGCGGCAGCGGCAAAACCACCAACTGCCAGCACCTGGTCCAGTACCTCGCCACCATCGCCGGCAGCACCGGCAAGGTCTTCTCCGGTGAGTCCCTCTGTGGGTGTGGAGTCCCTTTGTCCTGCCTGCACACGCTCCTTGCTTTGCGGTCACAGCCCCACGCACGCGGCAGCGGCCGGGCACGCGCCAAACGGGCTGTCACTGTGTCACGCCGGTGCCTCTGCCGTGCTCCTGGGGGCTGCTGTGGTGCAAGGGAGCAGCAGCACCTGCCCAGCCAGCTCTGGCCCCCTGCCCACTGCACAGCTCCTGCACTGCCCTGCTTGTCTTCCTGCAGTGGAGAAGTGGCAGGCTCTCTACACCATCCTGGAGGCTTTTGGCAATAGCAGCACCGGCATGAACGGCAACGCCACCCGCTTCTCCCAGATCATCTCCCTGGACTTCGACCAGGCTGGGCAGGTGGCATCTGCCTCTGTACAGGTGAGGGGACCAGGGTGGCCCCCCCAGCATGGGAGCTGGTCCATCCTTGCCAGCGTGGCTCCCTGTGGTGTGGGAGCCAGCCCATCCTCACGGGAGTGTTGTCCAGAGAAGCTGTAACTGCCCCATCCCCTGTGGCAGTGTTCAAGGCCAGGTTGGACGGGGCTTGGAGCATCCTGAGATAGGGGAAAGTCTCCTTGCCCATGGCAGGGGGTTTGGAACTCGCTGATATTTCAGGTCCCTTCCAGTCCAAACTATTCCATGATTCTCCTGGTGTTTCCTACACTATGAGCTCTGCCACAGATCCCCAGCCATGCTCGCATCGCTCAGCAGTCTGGCATCCTGCTCTTGTCCTTGTTCACACCCAGATCAGATGGGATCCCTGTCCTTGCTGAGTTAGTCCCAAAATCAGTCCCAAAATGCTGTTGTAATAACAGCAGAGCCCTTAAAATCCAGGAGATGTACTCCATGCTCTTGTAGTAGCATTCACCGAGGAGAGATGCTCATGGACTGCTTGGGTGATGTTTGCATTCACATGGTGCCCTGCAGTGGGAGGGAGACACTCACAACTCCCTGGGGACCCTGGACAGGCAGCAAGGATGAGGCTGGGGTGGGTTGGGGGGTCTCAGTGGGAATGGGGCACTTGGGGACAGTTCCTAACTGTCCCACCTCTGCCAGACGCTGCTGCTGGAGAAGCTGCGTGTGGCCCGGCACCCGGCCAACGAGGCCACCTTTAATGTCTTCTACTACCTGCTGGCCTGCTCTGACAGCACCCTGAGGTGAGCTGGGGGATGGGCACGGCCTCCATCATGGGGGGGTCTCTGGGACCTTCCCCATGGGGCCAATCGTGGTGTTTATCTCTGCAGGACTGAGCTTCACTTCAACCACCTGGCAGAGAACAATGTCTTCGGCATCGTGCCCCCCTCCAAGGTTGTTGCCATGGGGGGCTGTAGGGGAAGATGAGGTTCTCTGGCCCATTTCAGTGCAGGGGAAGGCAGAGCTGGGCTCCCAGACCAATAGCTCCTGTTGTTTTCCACAGCCAGAGGAAAAGCAGAAGGCAACCCAGCAGTTCAGCAAGCTCCTGACAGCCATGAAGGTGATGGGCATCTCAGGAGATGAGCAGAAAGCCTTCTGGCTCATCCTGGGGGCCATCTACCATCTGGGAGCTGCTGGGGCAACCAAAGGTAACAAGCTGGGAGCCATTAACGAGGGGAGATTTGGGACTAATGGGTGTGAAGGGTTCCAGAGACCTTGCAAACAGCCTGCAGTGCAGCCAAGCCCTGGGGGAGAGGGTGGGAGGCTGTGTCAGCTGAGGGACAATGTCCCGCCACCCTGAGTGCTCTGGGGCACCCAGCTTTGTCCCCATGGTCAGGGTGTTCTCATTAACTGGTGGGAATTGAACATTGCCACACCCTGGGCTGGCCCCTGCCAGCTTGGGGAGTGGGGGCCTGGGTGGGGCTGAGGCAGTTGGGGGGGGTGTCCCCCATTCCCAGTGTAACACCTTTCCCTCCATCCTCCTTGCAGACCCACTGGCAGATGGAGCTGGTAATGGGAGTGGGGAGGGCTCTGCTCTGGGGGGTGCCACGCAATGCAGATTTGGGGGCTGAAATGGGGGCTTGGGATGCTGCTGGTGTGCTGGGAGCAACCCTGACCCTGGATGGGTCTTGGCAGCCCCAAATTTGCCTGCTGCTTGTGAGGAGTCCCATCCCAGTCCTGTCAGCACCATTGGTGGTGGGACAGGGCTGCCCTGGCACACAGCGCTCACCATGGGTGTGAGCCTCTCACAGCACCAGCTTTGCTCTCCATTCCTGGGGATGGCAAATTTGGCTTTGATGGCTGCACTTCTCCCCCTGTGGCTTTCTCTTTCTGCCTGTTGTGCTGGAAACCCCTGTGGTGCTGCACGCTGGCAGGAGAGCTGGGCATGTCAAAATGGGCACCTGGAGCTGGTGGCTGCACCCAGGAATTCGCAGCCCTGGTGGAAAAGATGATCTAGGGATGAAGAAGGAGAGACCAGAGGGGTCTGGATGCACACTGGGGCGCAGGGCTGGCCTGTGGGGTGTTCTTGGGGTGCAGTGCTGGCCCATGGGGTGCTCTCAGGGCACTAGAGGGCAGCAGGGCCTCGCTGCAGCCACCACAGTGGGATGCTCAGGAAACTCCGGAGCCTCTCAACTGGAGCCTGCTATGGGGGGGATCCCAGACCCTGCTGGGGGGGAGCATTGCTACATCCTGCTCGGGGTGGGCATCCCATCCCCGGGTCTGTGCTGCTGCTGCTGAAGCCTCCCCTGCACCTCATGGACACTGGGAGTGCTCAGAGCTGAGTTGCAGCAGTCCCACAATTTCCTTGGCCCCGGGCTGGATCCAAAAGTGGCTCCCCATGCTCTGGGCAGAGCCGAGCTGCTCCCCAACGGTGCCCATGGTGCGGGGGGGCTCAAAGGGAAGGGACCCCCCACGCTGGTCACGGTTTGTCACTGCAGCAATGCCTGGGGAGGGGGCAGGCGTGGCATGTGCGGTGGCGTGGTGGCAGGAGGGTGTCCCCGTGCCGTCGTGTGCCGTTGTTTCTAACCCGTGTCTCTGTTCGCATGGTGCATGCTGCCCTTTGCAATGCAGACGCCGACGAAGGTAAAGTCCCGTTCTCCGCGTGTCTCTGGCTTCCCCCTCCCCCATGCCACCCTCATCTCGCTTCCGTGTCCCCGTGTGTCACCATTAACCTGATCCCACCGCCCCCAGCGTCCATGTCTTTCTGTCTGGCTGCGGTGCAGCTGTGTCACCAAGCAGGGACACGTCCCCATGTGGGGTGGCTCAGAGCCTCAGAGGTCCCTGGGTAATGGTGGCAAGGGGTCTGTGCTCCACACCCGTGTGGCTCCAGGCTCAGCCTGCAGCAGCACAAAGCCATTCACCCCTGTCTCCTCTTAGACCCCAAACATCTGTGTCTCCTCAAACCCCAAAACAGGTGTTCCCACTGTGCCCATCATCCCTAACCTGCTCTGTGGCTCCCTAAGATCATCCCAGGCCTGTTTGGAAATACTCCCCATTTTTAGGGGTGCCCTTCCTGGCCCTGAACCCCCTTCTCCACCCTGCAGCTGGGAGGAAGCAGTTTGCACGGCATGAGTGGGCTCAGAAAGCCGCGTACCTGCTGGGCTGCAGCCTGGAGGAGCTCTCCTCTGCCATCTTCAAGCACCAGCCCAAGGGCACCCTGCAGCGCTCCACCTCCTTCCGGCAGGGCCCCGATGAGTCTCCCCTGGGGGACAGTGGCACAGGTAGGGTGAGGTATGGGGGGGACAGCGGGTGGCCCCAGGGGATGCCAGGTTGGGGACACTCAGGCTTGCTTTGGCCAGGTCCCAAGCTGACTGCGCTGGAGTGCCTGGAGGGCATGGCAGCTGGCTTGTACTCCGAGCTCTTCACGCTCCTCATCTCCCTCCTCAACAGGTACGTGCTGGGGGGGCCAGCAGGAGAGTGGGGGGTGCCTGACCGCACCCACTGACCCCACTGTGTCCCTTTGTGCTCCCCACAGGGCACTGAAGTCGAGCCAGCACTCGGTGTGCTCTGTGACAGTGGTGGACACCCCTGGGGCACAGAACCCCAAGCTGGCAGGGCAAAGCCGGGGGGCCACCTTCGAGGAGCTCTGCCACAACTACGCCCAGGAGCGCCTGCAGCAGCTCTTCCACCAGCGCACCTTTGCCCGTGAGCTGGAGAGATACAAGGAGGTACCAAGGACACCCAGAGCTGCCGTTGCCTCCTCCACTCCTGCCCTCCCATACCCACATGAACATCTCCTACATGCTCCCCCTGATTTCTTATGCAGTGATCACTGTGGACCAGTCCAACCAAAGCAGCTCTGACACGATGCTCAGGGCCCAGGGTTGCTGTGCTGGCTGTGGAGCACAGCACAGATGGGCTGGGCTGGGAGGTGGTGGAGTGGCTGTGGGTGGTTATGATGGTGTTCACTGCTTCTTCTCCATCTCAGCACTGACAGCCCATGGGGACCCTTCCATGTGTCCTGGTCCTCCCTTAGCACTCTGCATCACTCTAAACCCCATCAAGACCAACACCCTGATGAGCTCACACTCCCTATCACTGCTACTCTGCAGTGTGGGCACTCACCTTCCTCTGTTCCTCTGTTCCCCCTGACCAGGAGAACATAGAGCTTGCCCTGGCTGATGCTGAGCCCAGTTCCTCTGGCTCCATAGCTGCTGTGGACCAGTCCTCACACCAGGCACTGGTAAGCACTTTCCACTCTTCCTTCCAGCCACACCATGGCAGCAGATGGGCAGCTTTTTTTGGCATTTGGTGGTAGAGGGGAAGGAAAGAAGCTGTTGGCCATGGGAGCATGCGTGCGAGTGTGTGTGCAGCCCACATACTTAGTGCATCCTGCAACATGGTTTTTCCCTCTTGTCCTGGGAGCTGCCTGTGCTGTGGGCAGGGGGCCTGGAGATTTCTGGGGTGCTCCAGTTTTCAAAGTGCTCTGGTCCCTGGGGTGCTCTGGTCCCCAAGGTGCTCAGGTTCCTAGTGTCCATGGTTCCCCAAGGTTCTCCAGTCCCTGGGGTCCTCCAGTCCCTGCTGGAGGAGGCTGTTGGCGCCATCCCTGTGCTGAGTTCCAGCACTGCATTTCCCACCTCAGTGAGATGTGCTGCCAGAGTGTCCCATATGGACCCTTTCCCTTCTGGGTCTCCATTAATCAGGAGCCCTCTCACACGGTGTGAGGTCGTGTGCTCCCTGGGTGCCCTGGGTGCCCTGTGTCACCCCATGTCCCTGCCCTGGGGGACCCTGGTGTGCTGGGGTGGCTTCCAGCATGGTGACCCCGCAGGTCCGGTCTCTGGCCCGCACGGACGAGGCGCGGGGGCTGCTGTGGCTTCTGGAGGAGGAGGCGCTGCAGCCGGGCGGCAACGAGGACACCTTGCTGGAGCGGCTCTTCTCCTACTACGGCCCCCAGGAAGGGGGCAAAAAAGGTATGGAGGGGGGCCTGGAAGCATGGGGATGTGTCCACTAGGCCAGAAACAAGCTCTTTAGTGAAAGATGTCCCTGCCCATGGCAGGGAGTTGGAATGAGGTGATTTTTAAAGTGCCTTCCAACCCAAGACATTTTGAGGTTCTGTGACATGCCCCAGTGAAACACTGGTGCCCAGGGCTGTGCCCACTGGTGCTGTGTTTCCCTGCAGGGCACAACCCGCTGCTCCCCAGTGACAAACCCCGACACTTCCTCCTGGGACACAGCTCAGGGACCAACTGGGTGGAGTACGATGCTACAGGATGGCTCAACTACGTCAAGCACAACCCGGCCTCCCAAAACGCCTCTGTCCTGCTGCAGGAGTCCCAAAAGTGAGCAGGGTCCTGGGGTGGGAGCATGGCAGGAGGGAGAGGTGCCATGGGGGGGGTGACATGTCCTCCGTGCCCTGCAGGAAGATGATCAGCAGTCTGTTTGCCGGGCGTGGCGGGTCGGCGCTGGTGCTGTCGGGCTCGGTGGCGGGGCTGGAGGGGGGCTCCCAGCTGGCCCTGCGCCGGGCCACCAGCATGCGCAAGACCTTCACCACCGGCGTGGCTGCCGTCAAGAAGAAATCCCTCTGTATCCAGATCAAGCTGCAAGTGGTGAGTGAGGACATGCCGAGGGGGGGCCCCTGCATCTGGCTGGGGCATCTTGCTGGGGCACCGCCGCACGTCACCGCTCACACTGCTCTGCCACTCCCACAGGACGCCCTCATTGACAGCATCAAGAAGTCCAAGCTGCACTTTGTGCACTGCTTCCTGCCCAAGGCGGGGGGCGGCGGGGACCCCCAGGCTGTGCTGTGCCGGCGGGTGAGCGGCAGCGAGCTGGAGCTGCCAGCAGAGCACTGCGAGGCCGGGTTGATGCAGCTGGACGTGCCCCTCCTGCGTGCCCAGCTCCGCGGCTCCCGCCTGCTCGACGCACTCCGCATGTACCGCCAAGGTGAGCCCTGGCACCGGCACCAGGGGATGGACAACACCGGGGTCCCAGCTGCATCTTCTCACTGGAGAGCCAGAGACCCCCAGGAGTCCCTTCAGCACGTGCCCTTGCTCTGAACTCTGGAGCCTCTCCCCAGGGTGGTCCCATCCCTGTCCCCCCTCCCCTGCTGGGCTGTTATCTGCACTGGGGACAGGCATGGCCTTAATTGGGTGTCTCCCCTGGTGCCGCTGGTTCCTGGCAGCAATCCCATTGGCATCCAGCCCCTGTCCTGCTGGAACGAGAGCCTCTGGGTTGTGCTCAGCAAAGCATTTATCGATACATTGGCTGGCCAGCCACCCGGCCGAGGGTTTATTGCTTGGAGGCCGGACCCTTCCTGCCATGATTGGAAATCGATGCCACCTGCACACCTCCTGGATCGATGGCCGTGGCCAGCCGCCCGTGCCGGGGTCAACGTTCCCATCAATACCTCATCGTTAATTAAGATATGGAGGCTCGGTGCTGGAGCCTGATGCAGGAGTTGGCTGTGGCTCGGAGTGGAGCCAGAGCAGGACTTACACAGGCAACACATGTTGTTGCTCTCCCCCCGAGGAGGGATCTGGCTGCTTTCTCCTCAGATCCCAGCCAAAACTGCTGGAGGATGCAGCCAAGGAAAACCTCCTGGGGAGGCTGAGGGCATTCCGGCTATGCCTGACCCCATGGGGAGCTTATGTCATGTGGGGTGACCCCGTCAGCTCACCCAAAACATGAGCTTCAGCATGTCAGGGCACGTGGGGCTGTCCCTGGCCATCCCCTGGGCATCCACACAGCCCCACTCTCCCTTGCTTCCCCAGGTTACCCTGACCACATGGTGTTTGCGGAGTTCAGGCGGCGCTTTGATGTCCTGGCCCCACACCTGACCAAAAAGCATGGGCGCAACTACATCGTGGTGGATGAGAAGCGGGTACGTGCCCCGTGTCAGAGCCACTGCTGTGGTCCAGGGTCCCCTGCACCTCAAAGGGCTTGGCCCTGACACCTTTCCCTCCCTGCAGGCGGTGGAGGAGCTCCTGGAATCGCTGGACCTGGAGAAGAGCAGCTACCACATGGGCTTGAGCCGGGTATGGTGCCCGACACCACCGGGTGTGGGTGTGGGCAGGGCTGTGCGTCATGGCACGGTGGGGCAGCAAAAGGGCAGCACTGTTCACTCCCACCCACGGCATTCCTCATGCCTGGGGAATAAAACCGCACGGTGGGACAGGACCAGTGCCTGCGGAGGGGAGAGACACGTCCCCACCAGCGGGAGGGTGGCACGGCGTGGCCGGAGGGATGCCAGCACCCATCGCTGTCCTGCTCCCCTCCCACAGGTGTTTTTCCGGGCTGGATCTCTGGCCAGGCTGGAGGAGCAGCGGGACACACAGACCAGCAGGAACATCACCCTTTTCCAGGCAGCGTGCAGGGGCTTCCTGGCACGGCAGCACTTCAAGAAGAGAAAGGTTCGTCCCAGCGACTCTCTCCTCCCCGCTCTGCTGCACAATTTCGCCTAAAATGGGCAGTGCAGCCTTTCTGCGCCTCCTGGGCCAGCACCTCCTCCTCCCGCCTCCCCCGGAGCCGTGGGGGGCCAGGGGGAACCGGGGGGCCAGGGGGAACCGGCAGGGAGGCTGCTGGGCATTGCCGCTGAAGGATGAAGCCATGCTTCAGCTCCTACTTTTATCATTAGAGAAGGTGTAAAATAGGCATCTTACAGTGCCTCATCTTCCCAGGATTAGCATTTAGAGGGGCTGGAGAGGACCAAACAGCAGATTTGCTGGTGCAATTAGCCCAAATGCTGACGAAGGGAAGCATGCCAGGGTGCTGGCAGGGGTGCTGAGCACCCACACGCTCTGCTTTGCCCTGCTGGTGACCCTGTACTGACCCCATACCCGGTGCCCTGCACAGATCCAGGATTTGGCCATCCGGTGCGTGCAGAAGAACATCAAGAAGAACAAAGGGGTGAAGGATTGGCCCTGGTGGAAGCTCTTCACCACGGTGCGGCCCCTCATCGAGGTGCAGCTCACCGAGGACCAGATCCGCGGCAAAGACGTGAGTATCCACGCCGGGGGATGCTGGATGGAGCAGGGAGGGCTTGGGGGAGCTTTGGCCCTGGGCAGGGCCCCACAGTGGGGTGGGATGCAGGACCCCATGGTGGGGTCACATGCAGAAGCTGATGGTGGGGTGGGATGCAGGATCCTGAAGTGGGGTGGGAAGCAAAACCCAAGGAAGGGTGGGATGCAGGATCCTGTGGTGGATTAGGATACAGGATCCCACAGTGGGTTGGGATGTGGGAGCCCATGATGGGGTGAGATGCAGGACCATGTTTGCCTGCGCCCCGTCAGCGCCAGGCTCGAATTGCTCCCTAATTTGCGAATCAGCATGTCATTAGCATCCCGAGAGCCGGCTGTTGCTTGAGCCCAATTACAAGCGTGGAGAATGGAAATGAAACCGTGCGCCGAGAGGCAAATGCGGGGGCTCCGCTCGCACTGGCAACCAGACACTGGTGCACCCGGCGAGCACGAGCTGCTGCCTGGCTCAGCTTTCACCCTGACCTGCTGGGGACAGGCACCTGGGCAGGGGCACCTGGGCCCATTGCTGCACCCCCAGCCTGTGCTGGGACCAGAGGAAGAGAGAGAAAGATGTTAGCAGCCAGACATGCTTCCACAGCACTGCCTGGTGGTCCCTGGGCATCCTGGCGGGCCCCCTCCCTCCCCACCTGGGCTGGGTGCACCCAAACCCTTCAGCAAGCTGCTGATGTGTGGATTTGCTCCCACCTCCTCCCGCGGGGGATGTGGGTACCCCTCTGCAGCTTTTCTGGGACTGCCTGGCATTTCGACACCATTTATGGGGTTGGAGTCAGCACCACGGCTGAGCGGGTTGGGGAAAGTCCCTGCCCAGCCCTTGGCAGGGAAGAGCAGCCCCAGGGAGCCCCCACCCTGCTTATCCTGTGCAGGGGGGGTGCTGGGGAGGGGCAAAGAGCTGCCAGCCTCCTACCCGCCAGCCTCTTCCCTGCGCCTGCCCCCTCCCTCACCGCCCGCTCTGTTGCAGGAAGAGATCCAGCAGCTGAAGAGCAAACTTGAGAAGGTGGAGAAGGAGCGTAACGAGCTGCGGCTCAACAGCGACCGCCTGGAGAGCAGGGTAGGTCTTTGCCTCTGCCAGGAGGGGGTAGGGTGCCATGCCAGCCTGCCCCAGCCCATGATCCCATTCCCCCTGCCACCCCCAGATCACAGAATTGACATCAGAGCTGACGGACGAGCGCAACACCGGCGAGTCAGCCTCCCAGCTGCTGGACGCTGAGACGGCCGAGAGGCTGCGGGCTGAGAAGGAGATGAAGGACCTGCAGGTAATTGTGCCCCTCCCTGGCCTCGCAGTGTCTCCTGTCCCCCTCAAGTGCTCACCATGGCCACATCCCCTCCCAGGCCAAGTACGATGCCCTGAAGAAGCAGATGGAGTCGATGGAGATGGAGGTGATGGAGGCTCGGCTCATCCGGGCGGCCGAGCTCAATGGGGAGCTTGACGATGATGATTCAGGTACTGTCCTGCCTCCAGTGCTGGCTGCTGGCACACCCTGTAGTGTCCCCTTCTCCCTGTGCCACTCCCATAGCCCCTTGGTGACCGCATTTCCCCACACAGGTGGCGAATGGCGGCTGAAATACGAGCGAGCAGTGCGGGAGATCGACTTCACCAAGAAACGGCTGCAGCAGGAGCTGGAGGACAAGCTGGAGGTGGAGCAGCAGGGCAAGAGGCAACTGGAGCGCAAGGTGAGTGGGGGCTCAGCTCTGGGGACTCCCTGGTCCCCTCAGCATGGCAAGGACAGCAGGGACATGGTGGCATCCCAGAGCCCTCACTGCCTGCCCGCCTCTGCCCGCAGCTGGCGGACCTGCAGGCAGACAGCGAGGAGAGCCAGCGGGCGCTGCAGCAGCTGAAAAAGAAGTGCCAGCGCCTGGCAGCCGAGCTGCAGGACACCAAGCTGCACCTTGAGGGACAGCAGGGACGCAACCATGACCTGGAGAAGAAGCAACGGAGGTGGGGACAATGCGGTGGCAGTGGGGGGGACGTGGGGGACACGCCTCTGGCGAAGTGGCATTACCATTTTAGCAGGGATTTGGGCACCTCACCAGCTCCTACTTGGCTGAGGTGTCTCCAGCGGGATAGGGCTGCCCAAGTTGGATGTGTTTGTTGTGGGGGGGATCCCCATGCCCTTTTGGGGGGGTCCAGAGCTGAGTGATCCCATCCAAGTGGGGTCATGCCCCATGGCGGAGGCTGCTGGTGCCCTGCATCTCCACTCGGCACGCGCTGCCATCCCGTCCCCTCTCCCAGCCCCAAAGTTTGCTAACGTTATTAAGCAGCAGGGACGCTTTCATCTCATTATGGTAATGATCGCACACACAAATACAGCGAGAGAATCCAATCTAATTAATTTCAATTTCCGCGGATTGGAGTCTGTGCTAATGCAGCTGTTTATTACCCAGCGCAAGGAAAAATGGGGATTAGCTGCCGAGGTGTTTAGCGCAGGTCACAAACTCAGGCTCAGGGTTGTTTTCCAAGCCCCAGAGGCAGTGATTTTGGAGCAAACCCAGCTGATCCCATCCCAGGGGCACTGGAAGAGATTGCCACGTTGCTGCCTGGCTACAGGCTGTGCTGAGCACTCCTTCAACAGGGGCTTGTGTCCCGTCCAGGGGGTTATGTGTCCCGTTTGGGGATGGGACTGGTGCCATGTCATGTGGAACTCCCACACTGCAGCTGTGGGATGCAGCTGTGGGAGCCGAGGTACCACAAGAGCCCATCTCTCCTAGAGACCCCTCCATGTCCTGCTTGGCAGGTTTGGTGCCCCCCAGCTGCTTTGGAATAGCCAAGCCCCTGCCATTAGCAGCCACAGGCACATGCTGGCCCTGGAGAACAGCTAAGGTGCTGCTGGGGTTGGTGCTGCAGGTGCTGCACTCCCCTTTAGCATGGAGTGAAGGCATCAGGAGGAGTGTCTGAGTGACTCCGTGCCACCGTGCTAGCAATTAAAGACTCATCAACAGTGTGTTTCAAACAAGCACTCAGCATCACACCACCCTTCCCAGTGCTTGCTGCTGAGAGAAGGGGATGCTCGGTGCAGTGCCACTGGCACAGGGCTGAGGATCAGTCCCTGGGGTGCTGAGTGCTCATCCCACTCTCCCTGTGCAGGTTTGACAGTGAGCTCTCGCAGGCGCATGAGGAGGCGCAGCGGGAACGGCTGCAGCGGGAGAAGCTGAGCCGAGAGAAGGATGTGCTGGTGGCCGAGGTCTTTGGCCTCAAGCAGCTGCTGGAGGTGAGTAGCCCCCGGACCCTCCCCAGCCTCCCAGTCAGCAGGTGCCCCAGGCTGATGGTGACCCTGTCTCTCACAGGACAGGGACTCGGACATCGCAGGGCTGACACAGAAGGCGGAGGCGCTGGAGGCAGAGCTGCAGGACATCTCCTCCCAGGAGTCAAAGGACGAAGCCTCCCTGGCCAAGGTGAAGAAACAGCTGAGGGACCTGGAGGCGAAGGTCAAAGACCAGGAGGAGGAACTGGATGAGCAGGCTGGGACCATCCAGATGCTGGAGCAGGTACAGCGGGGAGGGGCGAGGTTTCTGGGTGGGGTGGTTTCATGCAGGGGTGTTATTACCTGGGCCGGGCTTGCCTGGGAAGAGGAGGCGGTCGCCCTGAGCCCGGCGTCAGGCCGACACGGCTCCTGGCCCTCCGTGCCATGGCCCGCCAGGTCACCATGGGGCGGGCAGCACAGCTGGCCTCAGACCGGGGGGTTTTCAGGGTGAGTGGTGAATGGAGAGTGGTATGGAGGGGTCCCCACGTCCCCTTCACTCTGACCACATCCCCACCATTTGCAGGCTAAGCTGCGGCTGGAGATGGAGATGGAGCGGCTGCGGCAGACCCATGCCAAGGAGGTGGAGAGCCGTGATGAGGAGGTGGAGGAGATCCGGCAGTCATGCCAGAAGAAGGTAGGGCCCAACTGTGTCCTGTCTGCCCAGGAGGGCCTGGGATGCATCCCCATGCCCTGACTGGGTACTGGGAGCTGCCAGCTGGGCACCGTCATGCAGCACCTGGCTCCCACGCAGCGACCACAGCCCGGCTCCACCGGCCCGGCGGGTCCGACCAGTCCTTCTGCTGCCCGGGCCGGCGCACGCCGGGCTTTGTGCCTCTGGTTGTGCAAACACCCAGTGGTGGGGTCACACAGTGTCTCCAGGCTGTGGGGACACGTGAGGAGGGGTCATGACCCCTCCCTGCCACCCTGACTGGCTGCCCCCTGTCTGTTCCCCAGCTGAAGCAGATGGAGGTGCAGCTGGAGGAGGAGTATGAGGACAAGCAGAAGGTGCTGAGAGAGAAGCGGGAGCTGGAGAGCAAGTTATCTGCTGTCAGCGAGCAGGTGGGGTGAAGGGCAGCTGGGCATCTGCCTTGTTTTGGGGACCCTAAGGTGGCCATGGTGGGGTGGACACCCCTCTGGCATGGAACTGTGGCAAAGTTTCCCCTGCCACAGGCCAACCAGCGGGACTTTGAGACGGAAAAGCGCCTGCGCCGGGACCTGAAGAGAACAAAGGCGCTACTGGCTGATGCTCAGATCATGCTGGACCACCTGAAAAACAACGCACCCAGCAAGAGGGAGATCACCCAGCTAAAGAATCAGGTGTGCATCTAGACACTCCTCATACTGCAGGCTTGAGGGACACAGGGTGTGCCTGTTCCCTGGCCAGGCACTGAGCTATATCCCTGCAGCTGGAAGAGTCGGAGTTCACCTGTGCAGCTGCTGTCAAGGCCCGCAAATCCATGGAGGTGGAGATCGAGGACCTCCACCTGCAGATTGATGACCTTGCCAAGGCCAAGGCAGCGGTGAGTGGGTTTGGGTTGTGATGCACCATGGTGGGGCCATGCCCCATTTGCACCCAGGGTGGCCCCACGCTGTTTGGAGTGGGTTTGGGGGTGAATGTCACATTCTTGGGATGCGGTGGGAGACACGTGTGTCTCCCTGCAGCTGGAGGAGCAGCTGAGCCGCCTGCAGCGGGAAAAGAATGAAGTGCAGAGCCGGCTGGAGGAGGACCAGGAGGACATGAATGAGCTGATGAAGAAGCACAAGGCAGCTGTGGCCCAGGTGAAGTGAGAGGAGCAGCTGCACCCACCCCACCCCCTCAAGATGTCCCTCTTGGAGGCAGTGCAGTGGGATCGCCACTGATGGCCCTGGTATGTCATGCAGGCATCCCGGGACCTGGCACAGATGAATGACCTCCAGGCACAGCTGGAGGAGGTCAGCAAGGAGAAGCAGGAGCTGCAGGAGAAGGTGAGGATGCACCCTGAGTGAAACTAGGACAATGGGGGGCACCCAGAGACCTGCTGCCCACACCATGCAGGACTGCCCTGCACCATGGAGGTGGAGAGCAGTCTGGTGGGAAGCTCCCCATCAGGATGGGAGCAGCATGGCCAGCAGCTCTCCTCCAGGACAGCGTGGCAGTGGGGGCAGGGTGATTGTGGTCGAGGCTGAGGCTGTGCCCTCTCCCGCAGCTGCAAGGTCTGCAGAGCCAGCTGGAGTTCCTGGAGCAATCCATGGTGGACAAGTCACTGGTGAGCCGGCAGGAGGCCAAGATCCGTGAGCTGGAGACCAGGCTGGAGTTCGAGAGGACGCAAGTCAAGCGCCTGGAGGTAGTCATGGGGCTTTCCCTCTGCTCCAGCTGGGACACGGGTGGAACAGGACCATAATGAAGCTGCCTGAGAGTTTTCTGAGTGCCTCCCCTCCCCATGACCCCCCACGCTGCAGCCCTCCCCCTCTGGCAGCCCATCCCTGTCTCCACAGGGAAGGCTCCCTGCAAGCACTGATAACAGTAATCCACCGCCCAGCCCAGCAAAGTGCTGCTCTTTCCCTGCATCGACTTAGGGAAATTATAGACTCCCCAGTCCCGCGAACGCAGCCTGTTTTATATTCTGCCTCCGCAGCTCTGCCGGGGAGCGCGGCAGCTTAGCTCTCCTCTTCATATTTTCCAAGCTATTATTTCCTTCTCCACTCTCTCTGCCTGGGCCATAAATATGCAGCGGCTGGCTCAGTGGCTGGGGGAGAACGGGAGCTATTTTTTCCCTACGTTACATGTTTTAATTACTTCACACACAGTTAAATCTATTTTTCCAATTCAACAAAGCCCTTGCTGTTGTTCTGCCCTTTCCCTGGCCCTGGGAGGGGGCGGTTTCTCCTCCATCTCCTTGTGTAAATTGATGGGAGGGGGATCCATCCTCGCATCATCAGCTGGTGGGTGTCAGGGTGAGGGTGGACCTGCGGGGTGAGAGGTCCGTGGGGGGATTTGGGGTGACCCCGCTGCTCGTCAGAGCCTGGCCACGCGGCTGAAGGAGAACATGGAGAAGCTGACGGAGGAGCGGGATCAGCGCGCAGCCGCCGAGAACCGGGAGAAGGAGCAGAACAAGCGGCTGCAGCGGCAGCTCCGTGATGTCAAGGAGGAGATGGGCGAGCTGGCCAAGAAGGAGGCAGAAGCCAGCCGCAAGAAGCACGAGCTGGTGAGGAAGCCGTGGTAGGGCCAGGCAGGGCGCAAGGGGGTGTTCCCTGAGGAATGCGGCTCATCCCACTCCCTCCCCGCAGGAGATGGACCTGGAGAGCCTGGAGGCTGCCAACCAGAGCCTGCAGTCAGACCTGAAGCTGGCCTTCAAGCGCATCGGGGACCTGCAGGCGGCCATCGAGGATGAGATGGAGAGTGACAGCAATGAGGACCTCATCAACAGGTGAGAGCACCTGGGCCCAGCTCCCCTGCGTCCCTGGGGTCACTGCTTCCCCTTGCCACTTCAGAAATGCCACAGGGACCCCTTGGCTCCGCCTGGCCCTGGCAGGATGCTGTCTGTGCATCCATCCGTGCATCGTGCACGCGTGCATCTGTCCATGCACCCGTGTCCGTCCGTCCATGCATCGGGCACCTGTGCACACAGGCATCAGTCCATGCATCTGTGCATCCATCCCTCCACCCACCCGCAGCCCCCATGAGCTTCAGCCACTTGTGGAGGTGCCTGAAATGCATCCAGGATCCTGCCAGCTGGCTAGAAACAGCCCGGGGAGCCCCAGGAGCCAGGGCAGCACAAGCTGGCAGGAGGTTTGGGATGCTGGGATCCAGCCCAGCCCAGGATAGAATTATAGAATCATACAATTGTTTAGGTTGGGAAAGACCTCTGAGATAATCTACTCCAGCCATTAACTCAGCACTGCCATGTTAGCACTAAATCATGTTCCCAAGTGCCACATCCACACTTTTTTTAATGTTTTCAGGCAATGACTCCACCACTTCCCTGGACAACCTGTTAAAATGCCTGACCACCCTTTTGGTGAAGAAATTTTCCCTAATATCCAGCCTAAGCCTCCCATGGCACAACTTGAGGCCATGTCCTCGTGTCTTATCACTTTTTCCTTGGGAGCAGCCCCTGACCCCCCTGGCTACAACCTCCTTTCAGGAAGTTGTAGGGAGTGAAAAAGTCCCCCCTGATCCTCCTTTCCTCCAGGCTGAGCCCTTCCAGCTCCCACAGTTGCTCCTCATCAGATTTGTGCTCCAAACCCTTCCTCAGCTCTGTTGCCTTTCTTTGGATACACTCCAGCACCCAGCCTGGGATGCTGGGATCCAGCTGGGTGCAACCCCACTCCAGGGGCACAGAGCAGCCTCACCTCCCTCCACTGACCCTTCCCCATAATTTAATTTGCCCACCCACTTGGTCTTTTTTTTTTTTTTCCTTTCATTTAATTTCTTTTCTGTTGTGTTTCTCCCCCCTCCAACCCTGCCCCCTCCAACCCCTCCCAGTTTGCAGGACATGGTGGCAAAGTATCAGAAAAGAAAGAGTAAAATGTGAGGAGCATCTCTTTCCTTCCTCCCCTCCCCTAACCCCCACCTCACCCCCGGGGGCCGGGGTCCCGCATGCCACTGGCCCAACTCTGCATGCCCTAACAGCACCCCCGGCATGGCACAGCACAGCACAGCCCAGCACATAACCACATCCCGTGCATGGGGACGGGATGAGCCCCTGGGATGGGGTGGGGGGTGATGCTCTGCCATGGCTGATGACAAATGTGTCAGCATGGGGCAGCAATGGAGCCCTGCTGCCACTAATTAATGCCCCATCCATGGTCGCTCCCACGACCCTGGTCCTGCTTAACTAACGGCACGTTTGCCTGGACATAAACTGTGTTTGATGTGGAGCTTAATTCCATTGGTCAGAATACCTTAGCTGCCCCCAGAGCTTGTTTTTGGGGCTCGTTGGGGTTTTTTTTGGTGTCATTCTGTGTTTTTTTGTTGGTGGTTTTTCTTTCCCCAAGCCCAGCGTTGCCTGGATGTATTGCAGGGGAGGGAGATGCGCAGAATGGAGAGCGGCTTGTTGCTCTGAATTTAAAAAGAGAAGGATTCATATACAGGGGTCTATCCACGCCTGTCCCTTGTGCTGTTTGCTTTCATTCCCAGGCAGGGAATAAGCCCAAAACCAGGCAGATAAAAGACCATTTAAGATCCTGTTGATACATCCCATCCCTTCTTTGGAGTGGCCTGGTGGGAGCAGGGTGGCAAGAGGGGACCACACCACTTCAATTTCCGTATAGATCCCGGCGGTGCTGCCATAGCCCTAATGAAAGCAGTAAGCGGTGAGGTATTAAGAGAGATTTATTCAGGGATGCTTTTAACGTGGAGGAATGGATTTTGCAATGCAGACAGCACCTTCTTTCTAAAGGCAATCAATATGGTTACGAACAGCCGTTATAAATTAGATGGTTTAAGCCAGATAGGACTTTTTTTACTCCGGGACGTAAATCAGGGGCTCTCGGGCACGGCAGGGCTGTAAATCTGCCCGCTGTGCTCCCGCGCCCGCCATGCCAGAGCCGTTTCTGTTCCGCCTGCTAAACTCCTGTTTACCCGGGGCCATCAGCATTGCTCTTCCTCGCTGTAATTCTGCGCTCGACGGCAGCCTATAAAATGAACCCACTTATTTTCTCCCCAGTCCTGGAGCTGGAAATCTCCTGTGTTTCTGGACCTGTGCCCTGCCTGCTGCCCCAAAGCCAGGCCTTGCTGTCTCCAGCTCTGGAGCCAGGCAGTGACAGGGAGATGTTGGGCAGAGGGTGTAGGAGCCCCTTGGGCAGCCACAGGGGTTTGGGGGTGCTTCAGGGAGCCCCTGGCTTGCAGGCTGAACTGTGTGTGCAGATTATGTCCCAGAGATGGAGCAGAACCATAGGATGGGGTGTCACCCATGCCAGAGTACACAGGCAGTGGGTGCTGGAGGGGTTCATTGTCTTCCAGTGCACTTCCATCTCTCCAGCACCCAAAAACTCACTGCCCCTTGCTGACCTCTTGCTTTCTTCCACCCTGACCCGCTCCTCTGGCAGCGACGGTGACTCAGATGTGGACTCGGAGCTGGAGGAGCGTGTGGATGGGGTGAAGTCTTGGCTCTCCAAGAACAAAGGCTCCTCCAAAGCACTCTCCGATGATGGCAGCCTGAAGGGCAGCAGGTGGGTGCAGGGCTGGGCATGGTGCTGGCGGGCAGAGGATGGGCTGAGCTGTGCTGGGTGGGTGCCCATGGGATGTGGCATTTGGTGCTGCGTTCCCACCTGGTGCTTGCGTGGATGGCCAGGGAAGGATTAATGCTGGTGAGCGGCTCAGTCTTCACTGGGGACACACGTCCCCCCACCCAGGGGGAACTCCCTGGTCCCCCTTCCCTCATCCCACCATGGAGGCTTATGGGGCATCCACAGCCCCCACCCCATCTGCCTCCCCAGGGCTTGCGGTGCTAGGCTTCAGCTCTGTGCATCATTCCATCTCTCCAGGATTGATTCCCTGCTCCATCCTGCCCTCCTCCGCAGCCCCACCCCATCTCTCCCCACACCTCTCAGAAAATGTTGGCAGAGGTGGGGAACGTGCCCAGGTGCATCCTCGGCATGGGGCTGAGGCACACAGCCCCACTCCCCCTTGGAAAACGCTTGCCTGCTGAGCACAGATTGCTTTTATCCAAACCCAATTTCCTAGCAGGGCTCCAGGAGTCCCAGGGGACTCCCTCCCTCTGCCGAGCAGGGGGGAAAGATCTGAGCTGGTTTCTGTTAATTGGTTTAATTTATTCAGCGGTGCAGATGTAAAACATTTTGTTATTGGAGATAATTCCACCTTTTCTGAAGTCGGGAATCAAACGCAGCGGCTCCAGGTAGCCGACAATGAAATAAATTGAAGGCAACACTTTAAAGGGGGATCAAAGTGCTGGGCTAGAACAATTCCCCCATTTACATGACATTTTTCCACGATGCCATTTCCCGCTGACGCAAATTGCCGAGGCCGCCTCGTCGGCCCCTCCTTCGCCCGCTCATCTCCGTGTCTCTCTTGTCTCCCCGGTGCGTGCGGGGCCGCGGTGCCGCGGCACAGGTCAGCCCCGCCGGACGGCCCCGAGCCCGAGGAGCGGCCGGTGTCGGTGCTGAGCTCCCTCAGCTACAGGAAGCGGCCGGGCCTCAAGGACTCCATAGGCGGCCGCGGGGATGAGCAGACGCTGTTCAGCGCCCTGGGCGAGCGGCCGCCTTCCCCCGAGCGCCCTCCGCGCAGGGCGGCCCGCGGCGGCGAGCCCCAGGACCGGGCGGCCGTCATCGCCCGCGCCTTCGCCGACGCCAGCGGCCGGGCTCGCCAAGGGCTGGACAAGCGGTGGTCCCTCTCGGCCACCGACGTAGAGAAAGCGTCTGTCGCCTCCGCCCCAGTGAGCCGCGTCTCCTCCGCCTCCTGGCGCGGGCTGGAGGACGGCGACGATGGGGACGAGGGATGCTCGGTGCTGAGCTTCGCCCTCTCCAGCCCCGGCAGCTTGCGGAGCCGGCGCGGGGGCCCCGAGGGCCGCCCCGAGTCGCGGTTCTCCCTGGCCCGCAGCCGCCTGGATGAGGCGGACGAGGGGTCCCGCGGGCAGCCCCTCTTGGGGCGCAGCTTCTCCGTGCCCCCCCGGCCCCGCAGCGCGGCCTCCGAGGAGGAGGGTCCTGGGGACGCCCGTCCCGTGCGGCACCGCTCCTACCTCGACCCCGACCTGGAAGCCGCCATCCAAGAGGTGCTGAGCTACCGCCCGCTGCAGGGCAGGGGCTACTCCAGCCCCGACTCCGGGGACGACGGCCGGAGTGTCCGCAGTGTCAGGAGTGTCCGGAGCGCGGCCCCCCTGGGCGCCGCTGACCGCCCCTCCGGCAGCCTGCGCCGCTCCGCATCCGCCCTCGACTTCTCCCGGCACACTTGCCGGTGCCGCAGCAGCTCGGGTTCCTCCGAGGAAGAGGAGGAGCAGAAGAAGAAGAGCTCCAAGAAGCGTGCCAAGAAAAGCAAGAAGAAATCCAAGAAGAAGAAGAAGAAGCAGCAGTCATCATCCGAGTCCAGTTCCTCCTCCGAGTCCTCCTCCGGCTCCACCAGCTCCTACCGCAGCACCTCCAGTGTCAAGAAGGGCCCGCGGGGAGCGGGGAAAGAGGAGCCGACACGTCCTGCCCGGGGCAAGAAGGAGGAGAAGCAGCGGAAAAAGCAGGTGGACAACCTGATGATGAAGTACCTGTACCGTCCCGAGAGCGACTGAGGCAGGAGGTGGGAGCGGTGTGTGCCGTGCAGCATGAACCTCCCCGTGTGCCACTAACCGCTCGCCCTAACCCTCTCCTGACTCCGGAGTTCTCCTCCGCCGGCATGGGGCACCCCGGGATGGGGCAGCCCTCTGTGCCTGCAGCAGCCCTGCTTTGGGCATCTCCATCGGTGGAGATGGATGGCCGCAGCGGGACCGGCAGCTGCCTGCGCTGCCAGGACGCAGCGTGGTCAGGATTAGCAGCTGCGGGACACCAGGAAGTGCTAATCCCTTCCTGGCTCCCCAGCCACCGGTCAGGACACATCTGGATTTATTCCTCCAGGAAATTTTTAAGGGTTTGATGGGCAGCACAGCCCCCAGGAGCAGAGGGGAGTGGGATGGGTACTAACATGCACCCACTGCAGTGTGTGAACATGGGGGGAGGCAGCACCCATGGCGGGGGGGGACTCGGGTTGGGCTGCTGGAGGTCAGAGCTGCCCTGTGCCATGTTGGGTGCCTGTGATGGGAATTCAGGGTGTGAATGGCATCAACCTGCAGTACTCTGGAGCTCTGCATGCTGTTTGATGCAGAGAGGGTGTGTTTGGGCTCGCTGACAGCGATATCAGAGCAGGCTTCATCCTTTCTGATGGCTGAATAGGAGAGCGGCTGGAGGAAGGGAAAGAAGCCTTTTGGAAATGCGGTTGCCTTAGGCTGCCTGTCCCAGAGGAAGGGAAAGCATCATGGAGTACTGGGGAGCAACACCCCCAGCACCCAGCCCTGGGCACGGGTACAACCAGGACCCTCAGGGTGTCTGGGAGCACTGGTGTTGGCATTCAGGGCCACGAGCCTTTTCCTGGGCAGGCTCAGCTCGGCCCCACTGCAGAGCAGGGGCTCAGCTCAGCGCAGCGAGGAGTTGTTTGCAGTGAGGCATGTCCCAAATATCTCAAAGAATAAAAAAGGAGGCAATCAAGGCTCCATCCAGCTGGCTGCCAGCGTGCTGGCTCACCGCAGCTCCCGCTGCAGCCGGAGGGGAGTTGAGCTCAGCAGCCAAGCCATGCTGGGGACATGGAGCCCCTCGTGACCCCCCCTAACCCCGCTCTCTCCCACAGCCCCACGAGCTCCCGGCACACCTTCACCTACGACAGATGGGACGATGAGCAGGACGCCGGGGACAGCACACGTCGCTCCTCCCGCAGCTCCCCCAGTGCCAGCGAGGCGGAGAGCCGGGCTGCCGAGACCCCCGCCTAGCCCCCCACCACCACTTCCCACCGCCCCGGGAGCACTCAGCTCCGGGGGCCGCCCCGGACAGCCGGTATTTCTTCTGCACGGGTTGGGGGGACACACGCAGCCGCCCCCCCGGCTCCAGCCACGGGAGGAGCAGCCCGGCCGGCTCGCTGGCTGCACCCCCCNCTCCAGCTGGGACACGGGTGGAACAGGACCATAATGAAGCTGCCTGAGAGTTTTCTGAGTGCCTCCCCTCCCCATGACCCCCCACGCTGCAGCCCTCCCCCTCTGGCAGCCCATCCCTGTCTCCACAGGGAAGGCTCCCTGCAAGCACTGATAACAGTAATCCACCGCCCAGCCCAGCAAAGTGCTGCTCTTTCCCTGCATCGACTTAGGGAAATTATAGACTCCCCAGTCCCGCGAACGCAGCCTGTTTTATATTCTGCCTCCGCAGCTCTGCCGGGGAGCGCGGCAGCTTAGCTCTCCTCTTCATATTTTCCAAGCTATTATTTCCTTCTCCACTCTCTCTGCCTGGGCCATAAATATGCAGCGGCTGGCTCAGTGGCTGGGGGAGAACGGGAGCTATTTTTTCCCTACGTTACATGTTTTAATTACTTCACACACAGTTAAATCTATTTTTCCAATTCAACAAAGCCCTTGCTGTTGTTCTGCCCTTTCCCTGGCCCTGGGAGGGGGCGGTTTCTCCTCCATCTCCTTGTGTAAATTGATGGGAGGGGGATCCATCCTCGCATCATCAGCTGGTGGGTGTCAGGGTGAGGGTGGACCTGCGGGGTGAGAGGTCCGTGGGGGGATTTGGGGTGACCCCGCTGCTCGTCAGAGCCTGGCCACGCGGCTGAAGGAGAACATGGAGAAGCTGACAGAGGAGCGGGATCAGCGCGCAGCCGCCGAGAACCGGGAGAAGGAGCAGAACAAGCGGCTGCAGCGGCAGCTCCGTGATGTCAAGGAGGAGATGGGCGAGCTGGCCAAGAAGGAGGCAGAAGCCAGCCGCAAGAAGCACGAGCTGGTGAGGAAGCCGTGGTAGGGCCAGGCAGGGCGCAAGGGGGTGTTCCCTGAGGAATGCGGCTCATCCCACTCCCTCCCCGCAGGAGATGGACCTGGAGAGCCTGGAGGCTGCCAACCAGAGCCTGCAGTCAGACCTGAAGCTGGCCTTCAAGCGCATCGGGGACCTGCAGGCGGCCATCGAGGATGAGATGGAGAGTGACAGCAATGAGGACCTCATCAACAGGTGAGAGCACCTGGGCCCAGCTCCCCTGCGTCCCTGGGGTCACTGCTTCCCCTTGCCACTTCAGAAATGCCACAGGGACCCCTTGGCTCCGCCTGGCCCTGGCAGGATGCTGTCTGTGCATCCATCCGTGCATCGTGCACGCGTGCATCTGTCCATGCACCCGTGTCCGTCCGTCCATGCATCGGGCACCTGTGCACACAGGCATCAGTCCATGCATCTGTGCATCCATCCCTCCACCCACCCGCAGCCCCCATGAGCTTCAGCCACTTGTGGAGGTGCCTGAAATGCATCCAGGATCCTGCCAGCTGGCTAGAAACAGCCCGGGGAGCCCCAGGAGCCAGGGCAGCACAAGCTGGCAGGAGGTTTGGGATGCTGGGATCCAGCCCAGCCCAGGATAGAATTATAGAATCATACAATTGTTTAGGTTGGGAAAGACCTCTGAGATAATCTACTCCAGCCATTAACTCAGCACTGCCATGTTAGCACTAAATCATGTTCCCAAGTGCCACATCCACACTTTTTTTAATGTTTTCAGGCAATGACTCCACCACTTCCCTGGACAACCTGTTAAAATGCCTGACCACCCTTTTGGTGAAGAAATTTNGGCGGCGGAGTCGGCTGCTCCAGCACCCGGGATTTATTCCTCAGTGCCTGCTGGCACCTTGTTTTGTAACTTAAACTCCCCCCTTCGGCACCCTGCCGTCCTCTTACACCCCTTTTAGTTGAGCCAAAGACGTCTCTCGCTGGCCGGGCCCTGGGGAGCAGCCGCCCGGCAGCCGGGAAGGGGACATGGAGAGAGGGTCCCACGTGCCCACCTGGGNGCCTAAGCCTCCCATGGCACAACTTGAGGCCATGTCCTCGTGTCTTATCACTTTTTCCTTGGGAGCAGCCCCTGACCCCCCTGGCTACAACCTCCTTTCAGGAAGTTGTAGGGAGTGAAAAAGTCCCCCCTGATCCTCCTTTCCTCCAGGCTGAGCCCTTCCAGCTCCCACAGTTGCTCCTCATCAGATTTGTGCTCCAAACCCTTCCTCAGCTCTGTTGCCTTTCTTTGGATACACTCCAGCACCCAGCCTGGGATGCTGGGATCCAGCTGGGTGCAACCCCACTCCAGGGGCACAGAGCAGCCTCACCTCCCTCCACTGACCCTTCCCCATAATTTAATTTGCCCCCCCACTTGGTCTTTTTTTTTTTTTTCCTTTCATTTAATTTCTTTTCTGTTGTGTTGTGACCCCCCCAGCCCCCCACCTCTGCCTGGCTGTTTTGCACTAGCTCAGCTGTGCATCTTCCCCCACCCCCTTTACTTTCAGTATGAAAATAAACGTCATTTCTGGCTGGTGATACTGGCTGCTGCCTGCTCCATGTGCCTGGGGGGTCTCCCCATTTTGGGGGTGTGTCTGCATGGTGGAAGGGTCTGATGGAATGCATCCAGCCCCAGCAAGGATTCAGAGTTTCATGGAAAGGCCAAGTCTGGCCTCTTCCCTGAGCCTGCTGCACCCATGGGTGCTGGGGAGGGGAGTGGGGGGGGAAGCCCTCGTGGGTGCCAGTGCTGAATCATTTATCAATCTTCATAAATATGCAGATGAGCAGCGGGACAGAGCCTTTGCCTGCTGGCGTTAAATAATTAACGCGGAGGAGATGATGATGTGCATTGCTGGCTGCCTGCACGGCTCAGCCTCGGCCTTGGCCGTGTGCTGTCCCCGTGCCATGTGCTGTGCCCTGCATCTGGCCCCAGGGACAGCCTGCACCCTGGGGACCCCCCTCACTCCTTGGCAGGTTGTTTCCCTTTCCCCACTATCTCTTGGAAGCACACAGGCCAAGCTCGGTGCTCGCTGCCATAAAGCCACGCTGCGCTAATGCGCTTTCATTAAGTGGGAGCGATCTAATGATAATAAAATGGCACATTTAACATTAAAACATTTAACTTGACTCCTAAGCGAGTGTGTCTCTCCGCGCTGCTCCTGCTCCATCTTCATGAGGCTGACAAAGCTTCTTAATTTGTTCCCCAGGAGTGGGTGCTTGGTAGAGATGGCTTGGCACCGCGTGGCATGGGGGATGCTGGGACGCTGCGATGTGGGGAGGCAGGGTACCAGGATGCAGGGATGTGGGGGAGCAAGGATGCAGAGGTGCTGGGATGGTGGAATACGGGGACATGGCAATGCAGGGTATCTGGGGTGTGGGGCTGGAAATGTTGGGAGCCCCCAGGTTGCAGGGAGATGGAGATACATGGAGATGGAGGTGTACCGGGTGTGAGGACACTGGGATGCAGGGACACAGCTGTAGGCCAGTGTGATGCTATGGGGGCATGTCTGGAACCCCACACCTACTGTGCAGCCCCAAGCACACCGGGGAAACGAGTGATGGTGAAGTGGGCCATGTTGTGGGATGGCTCCTCGCCCAGGCTCAGCTCACACAGCAACTTCCCCACCACTGGTGCCAGCTTGAACCCGTGGCCTGTGGGAAAGAGAGGGAAGGTGGGGACACAACCATCCCCACGACCCTGGACAGCTCTGGGGTGCTGGGCTGGGGGGGTGGCTGCCCTCGCCTACCTGAGAAGCCGGCGCCGATGACGATGTTGCTGAACTTGGGGTGCCGGTCCAGGATGAAATCTTCATCTGGAGTGTTCTGGGGAGCCAGGGTGTGAAGGTGAGGAGACAGGGTGGGGTCCACCTTGGGGTGGGGGAAGGCTCAGGACCCTGGATGCCTGGATCTGTGCCCTGGGGAGGGTCTCACCGTGTAGAGGCAGGTCTCCATCACGGCTGGCTGGGTCTCCAGCCCGGGCAGATAGCTGCTGATGAAGCTGCTCAGAACGGCGATGTCAGGGCTGGAGGCACTCGAGGGGGCCTGATCCCGCTTCTCTGGGTCAGTGGGGCTGCCATGGTGGTGGCACACCTGGAGGACAACTGGTCAGGGTGGGCTGGTTAGGGAATCCCCCACCTTCAGCTGTGCCCTGCTCACCTTCATCAGACCTGGGTACTCCATGGAGGGCAGCCCGTAGATGCCGTGGGGGGCTTGGCTCAGCCCCAGGGTCAAGAAGCAGGGACTGACACTGCCCAAGCCAGCGCTCCCAGGCTGCTTCTCCCTCCAGTAGCAGACATCGATGCGCAGGGGCTGGAATCACTCCATTAGCTCTGGCCACGCCTGTGCCACCCCCCCCTGTGCCACCAACCTTTACCTGCAGTGGCAGGCGGAGACCCAGCTGTTCCACGAAGGCACCAGTCCAGGCTCCAGCCGTGATGACGAGCCGGGGGGCTCTGTACACCCCAGCAGAGGTTGTGACAGTGACCGTGGCCCCGGGTTCGATGCGCAGCACCTTCTCCCCGTCCCGCAGGGTGCCCCCGTGTCGGCGAAAGACCTCCTGCATGGGAGGGTGACAGGAGGTGGCTGCAAGGATAGAGCCAGGGCACCCCCATCCCATCCCAAACCATCCCATGTCATCCCAAAGCACGCCATCCCCTCAGCAGCACCCACCTGCACTGCCCGCAGTGCCCGGTCAGCAAAGAGCACCCCGGCAGTGCTGTCCAGCACGGCCACCTGGCCAGCTTGCAGACGGAAGCCAGGGAAGCGCTGGGCCAGCGCCGCGGCGTCGAGGACCTTGTCAACACCCAGGCTCCTCCTGCAGGCCTCCAGCTCCGGCTCTCCCCGTGGCCCCAGCAGCACCAGTCCCGTCTGCCTGCATCCCACCAGTCACGTCAGCTCGCTCTGCTCCCCCTCCCTGCATGGATCCCCAACTTGCTTTGCCCCTGGGGGAAACTGAGGCACGGTGGCAGCAGTGATACTTGGGGTGTGCTACACCCTGTTGTAGCACAGTGGGATGCAGGTGACAAGGGCAGAGTGAGATGCATGGGGAGGGTCTGGACGCTTACATCACACTCTTCCCCCTAAATACAGCAAGGGCCATCAGCCCTGACCCCGGCACCGCAGGATCATTCAGATGTTCATTTCCTTAATGACATTTCCTTCATGGAGCCCCATAAATTACCAGCAACTGGCAGCTGCCTGCCAAGTAAGCCACATCCCACCCAAAGGTCACCGTCCTTTGTCCCGCGGGGAGGGGACGGTGCCCGGCGGTGGCTGCGTCCCTGTCCCCATCACCTGTAGAGGGTGGTGCCGGTCTCGGCCTCCAGCTGCTGCCAGAGGCGGAAGCAGTCGGGCATCATGCGGGAGTAGTACTCCTGGGGGTAGGCGCTGCGGATGACGCGGCTCTGCCCGTGAGAGCTGCCCCGAGAGTGGGGCAGGAGGAACTGTGAGGTAGAGAGGACATGGGGGTGACCACAGACACTGCCACCCTCAACGCCACCAGCCCCATGTGCACCAGCGCCGTGTGGCAGAGGGCACCTTGGGGGCACAGCCTGTCCTGTCACCCACGGCACCGAGAAACAGCAGGAAATGGAGGTCCTGGCACTGGGGACATGAGGGTCTTGGCACTAGGGACAGGGTGTCCTGGCACTGGGCACTGCAGTGCCAGCAGCAGCTCTGCTCCGTGCCGCAGTGGAGGGCAGCCAGGTCTGCAGGCACCCGCCCCAGCCTGTCGGGAGTGGGGACGTGGCAGAATGGGGTCACCATACCTGCTCCAGCAGCAGAGTGTCCTTGTGGCGCTGGGCCAGGTGGTAGGCAGTGAAAGAGCCCTGGATGCCGGCCCCGATGACAATGACATCGTAGGTGGACTTGTGGGGCTGGCTTGGGGCAGCCATGGCTGTCCTCGTCCCTGCTGCTGTCTCTGTGGCCGCTGGGAGGTGAGCCAGGGGGAGGAACGGGGCAGAGTCCAGCCGAGCTCAGCGGGTGGTGGAGCCCTGGCCACCTTCCAGCTCCGTGGGGACACATGGGCACACAGGGGCCACACTCTTCCTGCCCCTTGCAGCTGGCCAGGCACGAATATTCTCATTCCCCCACCAACACCAACACCTGGTCCCACCAGGGCAAGCAGCTCAGCTGATGAGGGTGGCATAGATGTGAAGGAAAACCACTTCCAATAATTCCCCCTTTCCACTGGTCACTGCTGGCTCCAGCTATGGTGGGACACATGGCTTCCATTTGTGTGCCAATGGGAACCCCCCCTTGATCCAGGCAAACAGGGTTTTTTTCCCACCAGCACAATTTATTACAGCCATAAACCATTTTGTCGCCATCTTTTGTTGTTATTTTTTTAACGGGAGATAGGGGTGATTTAGGGCTCACCAGGGCTGCCAGGATGCAGCATGGTGGATTTTGCAAATCTGTAAAATTTTGGGGTGTGACTGGGGTTTGGGGACAATGCCTCAGAGTGGGGGACAACACAGGCAGGGGCTGCCAGTTTTGCCCACTGCTGCCACTGCCCCGTGCTGCCTGACAGCTAATTAGGGGAATTAATTTACTCTGGCTTCTGCGGTGTAAAAGGCATTATTTACTGGTTAATTGTCGTTATTACGAAATGTTAAATATCATTATTTATTTTGCCACTTGCCTCTGGTGATGAATGAAGCACTGGGGAGCACTGGAGGATCCCACCAGGTCACGGGGACACCCCAACATCGTGCAAAGGCAGAACTGGCAGCTCGCAGCGATGGGGAGGTGAGAGGAGGAGGATGGGCAGCAGGGGCAGAGATTGGGGTGCCCCCCAGACCCCTCATCCACCCCACTGCCCATGACCATGAGTGCATCCCAGTCTCAGCATCACCACCATGCCCAGGGCTCTGCATCGCACAGGGCCCGGTAAATCAGCACATCCTCGCTCGCCTTTGATGTTACAAATAATTCAGCAATTTCCCTGGGTTTCAGCTGACTTTTTTTTTGCTTTGAATAGCCCCTGTACTTGCTCTTCCTTTTTTGCTGGAAAGATGAAGAATAATTAATTATCCATGAAACGTTAAATGGTAAAAATGAACTCCTCTCCCGTTAGCAGTGTGGTAATAGAACGGCTGGAAAAGCCTTGCTTGTGAGGTTACAGAGATGGTGAAACCTTTGGTGGGGTGCAAATCACCATCCCCAGGGCTCTGTGGGACCCCTCAAGCCATTGCTTTTGTTCTGCAGGTGACCCCAGCCAGGGCTGAACGCAGGCATCAGGGAGGTCTGCACCCCGAAAGCCCCAAAACCAGCTGCAGGACCTTAGCTTGCCTCAGGGTGAATTTTTTGGGGGTCCCCCCAGTCCTGTGCCAAGGTCTCCATCAGCCCTGCCATGTCCTCTTCACCTGGGTTTGTACTGACTGGAAGCAATGCTTGTGGCAGCAGGAAATCCATTTTCCTAAGCAGCTGGTGTGGGTCAGGAGAGCTCAGTAAAAATGAAATATTCCCTTTGTGGGCTGGGAGGATGGATAGGAAAACTCGGGGCTGGCAATGGCATGGGGAGGTGAAAAGGAGGGGAAAATGGGGGCTTGGAGAACTGCCTGGCACAGGCTGTGAGAGCTGCCCTAGCTCAGATCCACGTGGCACTGAGGAAGTGGGGAATAAGGAACTTTGGCCAAGGCTGGGCAAGGATCAGATGTAATTTGATGGGTGCTGGACTCTGCACCCAGTGCACCCTTTTTGTCCACTGTACAGTGGGACAGAAGTTTCCCAAAATCCCGTCATCCATCTATGCTGGCCTCATTTTTCACCAAGCACAAACCAACACTCAAAAAAGAATTAGGGAGCAATGCTGTTCCCCAGGGAGCTGAGGCAAACACGGCATCTTTCTCTCCCAGCTGCAACGTTGGCTCCATGCACACTCGCCCCAATTTTCCTCCCCAGACCTCTCCATTCCCAATCCTTTGATGGCACCTGCAAAGAATTGTTTGTTTTCTGTCAAAAGCAACGGCGGCTGAAGGCAGCCCCTCATTAGCAGTCCAGGTACATGCCTGGGGATGCATCAGGCAGATTAAAATTATTTGAATATCATAATATTAGAAACTTCAATTTGGCCTCAAAATGCTCATCTTCCGAGCCCTACCAGGGCTTTGCTGCATTAAACATTGATGGTGCTACTGGCGGATCAAAGTTTTGGGTTTAGAGCTGAAAGTGCTTTGCAGAAGAGCCGGCAGCACCCCCGGGATGAGGATCCTGGCATCACTTCCAGCCCCGCTCCCACCACAGCCGTGGGGCTGGTGGCACAACAGACAGTGCCACGGGGCTGGTGGCACACAGCCCGTGACGTGGGACTGGCTGCTGCTCTGCTCTCGGCTCCCCATGCCAAGCCATGCCGTTCTCCATGGCAGGAATGATGCATGTCGGCAAAGCAGGACCTGGGATTAAAATTAAACCCCCACCGGAGCTGGCTGCGTGGGCTGTGTGTGCGGCGGGGCTGGCCGGGCTGCGGGGGATCCGGCGAGGCGAAGCCATCTGGGCTTTTGGAGGGATGGGGAGGGGGTTATTAAACAAAGAGATTTTTAAAAATATATTTTTAACACCCGCAAGAGCCGTCCATCAGCCAACATGGAGCTGCTCGGTGCCGGTGCCAGCACCATCTGCCCGCTGCAGGGCTGACTGCCCTCCGGGACCCCGAGGCAGGGGGCTGGGGAGGGGCTCCTGGAAGCCCACCATAAAGAATACCGGGCCCCCTCTGTGGTGTTCCGGGTCCAGGTGTCTCTGCACGGAGGTTGATGAGCCCAGCCCTAATTTGGGCTATTTAGGGATGGGGAAGAGACTGGGGGAAGGGAGGTGGCTCTGGCGAGAGTTCTGTAGGTTGGGGAGGGAGGATATGGTGAGATGGGCACCGAGCACCTTTCCCACAGCCCTCGGAGGCTCCCATCCCGAAGGGCTGCCGGGATTCGGGGAGGAAGGGGGGGTTAGGCGATCCCCCTCCCCCAACCTTCATCTCCAGCTTCAGCCGGCGCCGCACTCGAAGAGTTACGGCGTGGGGGTGGGGTAGCAGGGAGGAGCCCCCCCCCTCCCAGCCTGCGGGATTGGAGGGCGCCTCGCTCGGAGAGTTACGGCGAGGGGTGGGTGGGGGGAGCCCCCCCCGCTTCGTCCCTGGAATTAGCGAGCGCCCCACTTGGAGCATTACGGCCGGCCCCCCGCCCTGTCCCTGGGATTGACGAGCGCCGCGCTCGGAGCATTACGGCGGGGGGGGGATTTGAGGAGGAGGCGGGCAGAGCCCCCCCCCACCTCCGCACATCCCCGGCGCTGGGTGTGCGCCGCGCTCGGAGCATTACGGCGNCACACGGTAAGCGCCGGCCGACACCCCGGGTCATCCCCGCCGCGCACACCGAGCACCCTTCGCTACCGGGTGGCCTCAACCCGCCTCCGTCGCCGTCAAACTTTGCCAACTCGTGCTCGCCCCCCGGTGCGGAGGGGACGCAGGGCTGGCGTTTTCCCCCGGTGAACCGAGAATCCCCCCTCCCCGTTATCCGCCCCACCGCCGCCCCCTCCGGGGACGCGCACAGCGCTTTGCAGCCGGGCTGGTGCAACGCCGCCCCCGGCAGGCTCCGGCGGCAGCCCCTCTGCCGGTGTTACCGGGGGCAGCATCGCTGCACCAGGGGCTGGGCAGGCACGGCTGACCCGCTCCCGCGGTCACCGAGCCCTTCGAGCCGCCCTCGGGCTGGCTGTGCCGTGAGCCGGTCCCTCCGTGCGGTCCCCACTGCCGGGTGGGGGGCGCTGGGGGCATTTGGTTCTTTCCCCCTCTTTTCCTTGTTGGGGTGACCCCTCCAGCTCCGCGAGGGACACGGGGGACGCAGGGCTGGCGGGTGCCGGTTTGCCAAGGAGAACAGCCAACACCCAGCTCGGCTCCTTGTCTCTGCCACCCGTGGGGCACCGGCAGCCTCGATGCCTCGTGGCTCTGCTGCCCCAAAAATAGGATTGGGGACCTTCCAAGGCTTGGGGAGATCTGTCAGGGATTGGGGTGCCCCGGAGCGCTGTCACCATGCGCGGGGCGATGGGCGGGTCGTGGTCCAGCCCTGCTGGCCCCGGTGGGATGCGGGATGTGGGCACCGGCTGCAGGCAGCAGCCGTGCGGGGAGTTACATAAACTCCCCATCTGGCAGCAGAGCCCAGGCGGGGAAGGGCGCCGTGGCCCCGCGCCCGCTGCTATTCCCAGCTTGCCCTGCCGCCCGGGGCTGCTGCCACAGCCCTCTTTCTTGGGAAAGGCAGTGGATGGGGACAGCAAGTGGGGCAATGCCATGGCATCCCCATCTCCTGCCCTGCTGGGAGGGCAGCAAAACTGGAATGGGGGGTCCATATCACTGGCTCTGTCCTGGGAGCAGGGCGCTGAGCAGGGCAGATTTCCCCCAAGGGAGGCTGGTGCTTACTGTGTCAGTTTAATGATTTCTAATGAGCAATTACCTCTAGTCAGTCCCCTAATTTCTGAATATCAATAAAGTTAATTAAACACTGCATGTGCATTTCCCAGAGTCTTAAAAGTAGGGATGCCCTGGGAGGTGCTGAGCTTTTCCCAGGGCTGGGACCCATGGGGTCCTGTCCACCCTGAATCCCCTCATCATCTACTGGGAGCTGCCTGTGTGGCTTGTGCCTCAAACTCCCCATCCTCCATCAGGCAGGGCTCCCAGGGGTTCCATGCAGCAGTGCCATGCTCAGTGTCACTGTGGCCTTGACTTGGCATGGATGGGCTGGTGCATGATGGGGATGAGCTATGGGTCAGAGGGACATGGGGTCAGGGAGTCTTGGACCCCTCATCCGGGTTGGGGAGCTTTGTGATGTGGTCTGAATGGTGGCACTGCAGGGTCTGATCCTGTCTCCTGCCCCAGCTGTGGGGCACCACCAGCCCCTGGTGTCCACAGGGATTTGCCCCAGCAGAAAGTGAGGTCTGGACCCCTTGGCACCGGTGAAGCCGAGGGGTACGGTGCCAGGCACAGCTCTGTCAACCCTGCCCCACTGCAGCCCCTCTCCCCAGCTCTCCAAAGCCATGGCAGGCCAGGAATTTTTTGTGGGGGTCATCTTAGCTACACTGGAAGGAGCTCCTTGTAATTTGGGGTCCTGGCAGCCTGGGGCATTAGGAAGGAGCACAGGCTGTGGCAGGGGGCACAGGGCCTGGCTGTGCCCTCATGAGCTGTGCCAGGGCATCCAGCATCAGCCAGATGCACTGTGCCCATAGGGGTGATGTATTTGGGGGACACGGTGCCCCTGGGGATGTGGCTGCTGCCTGGGGTCTCGGTGTGAGGAGGGGGCTGGGGAAGGAGGCAGGCGCCCTCTCCAGCAATTACCGGCGCGCGTGCTCGTGCCCTGCGTGCCTCGGAGGAGTTCGTCACCGCCACGCTGCCGTGCCGCCAGGCCAGGATTATCTGGATAATGCTCTTAAGCCAGGGAGCGGGAGGGCAGGGCTGTCCCGCGGGGATGTGGGGCGCAGGCTGAGCCAAGCACCCCCACCACGGCCGGGGAGCCTGACTGCCACAGGGATCGTCCGTGGGTTTGCAGTGGCGGGGATGAATTCAGCGCAGGGTGCTGTGCCAGGCAGGGCTGCCAGGCAGAGCCAGAGCAGTGGGAGTGTGGGGGAAAATGGGGTGCAAAAAAAGCTTGGGCAAGGACATGACAAGGGCACCCCCAGGCCTGGTTTGGAGCAGTAGAGAACTCCCACCCCTTTCTGTGCTGCTGGAGGGACCCTCAGGCTGGCACGGGGCTCCTGGAGCTGTCCCTCCCTGCCGGGTGGGGGCTGAGGCTGACCCTGGCTGTGGGGTCCCCTGGGAACACCAAGAGCCCCCGGGGGAGGTGGATGAAGTTGTGTCTCCAGCGGCTCTGACGGGAGAGGATAATTTCGCCTCCAATCAATTCTTTAAATGCGCACAATTGAAAGATTGCCTCTGAAAGCTGCCTATAACCAGGGAGGTAATGGATTCCCTCCAGGCACAGGCAGGAGCTCAGGAGTGGCAGCATCCCTTCCTCCTGCTGCTGGGGACATGGGAACAACCGGAGGACCAGCACTGTCCCCACCATGAGCAACCTCGGGTGGGTGAAGGGGCTGCCTGGGCCCCCCAGAGGCAGCTGGGGATGCCTCTATCTGCCTGGCTCGCTGCCAGCCTGCCGTGTGCTGAGACCTGGCACTGCCCATCACACCCTCCTAGGTGCCAGGGGGTCCCATTGGCTAAGGCTCGGGATCTGCTCGGCCCCCAGCCTGCGGGAGAGGCGGCAGGAGCCAGCCTGCACGCTCGCTGTGCCAGTAGGAATTATTACATATATAATTTAAATGCAGTAACGAGCTGTGCTGAAGGGATCAAATATTAATCAGCTGCAAGAGCGCTGCTCTGACCCTGTGAAAATGGAGAGAGGTGCTTGAAATGCCAGATCAGCCAGTGGTGGGCGATGAGCGAGGTGATGCTTGGGCAGGGCAGGCTCTGGTGGTCCCCAGATACCCTGGGGGAGTGGCAGCAAGGGGCAATGCTGGCTGTAAGATTAGCCCTGAGTGTCTTCCAGAGCTGGATTGTTCATCCTCTAGGAAAAGCAGCGCTTCGGCAGGATGTGGGGCTGCCTGAAGAGACAGAGCGCTGGGGGCAGCTGAAATGCTCCTGCAGCTCTGGCAGGAGCAGGCGGCGATGGGAGGTGATGGTGTCTGCAGGAAGTATGACATGGCTGAGCAGCCCAACGCGGAGCCCGACAAGCAGCTCTCGCTCGCCTCCCGCAACCGATTTCAATTACTGTCTCTGGCAGTGGGCGGAGGGAAGGGGAGACGGGAGCTGGGTGGGCAGCGTGGCCCTGCTCACCCTGCCTGACTCCTGCCCACGCTGGGCAGGCACCCCCAGCACTCAGGGGTGCCCCGAGGGCTCGGTGCCCCTCTGCTGCCCAGAGGGGTGAGCTGTGCTGGGTTCTGGGGGAGACCAGAGCTTGCACAGAGCCCCATGGGGGACTGGCACCTACATCACGGCCAGAGAGGGGTGGCACAGAGCAGGCGCTGCCCAGCAGTGGGGTATCCATCACAGGAAATCCTGGGGGAGGGACTGGAGGGGCTGATTTAGGTGCTGTGAGCCCAGGGAGGGAGGACATGGCACCGCACAGCGCTTGGGTCTGAAATAGCAGCAGACATACAATTTATCACCGCTGCTGCCACGCAGGGAAATTGCTGTAGAAACCCATTAGCTCCGCAGGGAGAACGAGGAAGGGGGATTACATGGGCTGTGGGTGGCGAGGAGGGGACAAGGGCACCGTTGGCATCCACCAAGTGGGGAGGGACGAAAGCCCCAGGGATGGGCACCCAGCTGCCCGCTGGGCTCTGCCCCGGTGCCCGCCTGGTGTCGGTGGTGCTCCGTGTGTCAGCCGGCTCTCGGCCGCCGCGATGCTCCAGGGAGCCGGCTGCGGTGATGTGACATGTGTCAGCGGGTAAATGACTGTTCAATTCAAGGAGAATCGCAAAACATACAAGGTCAAACGCTTCCCCGCCAGCGCTGCCATGAATATTAAAGCCGAGCTCCTCCGATAGCTGCCAGGGCTGGCGGCCGCACCCACCGGCAGCGTCCCCGGGCACCGGGGCAGCCTCGTGGGACCCCGCTCCAGCTGCTCTGACAGGCTCAGCTCGGCCCTGGGCATCTGGGGTCACTGGCGGTGCCAGCGTGGAGGTGGCCATGGGGTGGCAGGACATGGATGCCAGCTTGCCATGCTGGGTGCCAGTGGTTTGTCTGTGGTGACAGCTGGGTGGCAGAGGAGCTGGCTGTACAGTCCTGCCCGTGCCCACCTGCCCCTGCCTTCCCCCTCACACCATCTGTGTGCCCCCGCCTGCATCCTCCCACCCCTGCCTGCATCCACCCACCCAGCCTGCCTGCATCCAGACAATGCCTGAATTCCCACGCTGCCTACACCTGCCCACCCACCACCTGCACCCACCTGCATTCCCTGCCTGCTCCTGCCCACGCTGCCTTCACACCTGGAAGCAAGCTGTGCTCCTTGCCTGAGGTCCTCAGGGCCACCAGGGCAGGGGGCAGGTAGGGATCTGACATCAATAAGGTGTGTTCCCTCTCCTGTTCCTGTTGTGGAGGCTGGGGGTGGTTCAGGGGGCTGGAGGCCGTGGGACAGGGAGGCTGTGAGTGGGGGAGCATGGTGTCGGCTACCTGACAGCTCATTCATCACAGCTGCAGGCCCTGACCATGGGGGCAAAGCCAGATTGGATTTTAAATTAGAAAATAAACCTAGAATCTTGTGAGGCCCAGCCCCTGCCCTCACCCTGTGCCAGGCACCCGCCCGCCTGCACCTCCTGCTGCCCCCTCCTACGGATGGGGAAACTGAGGCACGGAACAGCACTGTGCCACGGCGCTGTGATGCTCCTGGGGCCACCGAGGGCCCTGCCCTGTCCCCTCCCTGAGTCGGGTGCTCTGTTATTGCTGTCTTGGCGGGCAGCATCGATCGGGGCTCCCTGGGCGGCCGCGTGCCGCCTTATTTATTTATTTGTGACAGCAGGCAGCATCGATTCCCGCCGGGGGGCCCCGCCCGCCACAGCCGGATTAGTCTCTGGTATCTCCCGGCTGCTGTTAATAAACTCCCACCCGACAAAGCCAATGGGAGGGATTAGGACCCCGTCCCGGCTGTGCCCGTGGCCAGCACGCCGAGGGACCCCAACAGGTACACGGCTACTGGGGGCTTGGCAGCCCCTTTGCCCACCCCGAGTTCAGTGGGGTCGCTGCTGGCTGCCAGGGCCCAGAGGGGTGTGTGCTGGGCAGCCAGTCCCACGTCAGCAGTCCCTGGTCACCTTGGGGACATGGGAGGGACATGGCTGTGGCACTGGAGATAAGCTGCTTAGAGGCATCTGTGGAGGTGGAGGATCTAATACTGTGGTGTTCACGGGGCAAGGGTGGCAGCAGCTGGGCACCCCCTGCCTTCCCACGGTGTCCTGAGCATCCTGCATGCCCAGAGGGCTGAGAGTCCCAAGCATCCCCTGGTGCCCAGAGCATCCTGTGGTACCCAGAGCCCCACACAGAGCGCAGGGCAGTGCCTGGTGCCAGGACTGCCCAGCCCAGGGTGCTCCGTGTCCACATGGGAGCTGCTGGAGGATCCTTGCTGTAAGGCCATGGGGACCACCGTGCCCCCCAGCACCCCGGGCAGGTGAGATGCTCATGGGCAGGAGTGTCCAGGGGGTTGGGTGGGCATCTCTAGCCCAGCCTTCACCGCACAGGGCAGTGGTGGTGGTGCAGGGCCCAGCCCTGAGCTCTAATCTGCTATTAAAGCCCAACGGAGATTTTGGCGCCCTTCAGTATAAACTCATTAACTTTTATGTTCTAATAAACGGATCCCATTAAAATATAATTCTGGCCTTGCTGGGGGGCAAGCAAACCCCTTGGAGCTGGTGCTGGCAGGTGTCCCTGCTGTGCCTCTGTGCCCAGGGCATTGTCACTGTCCCTGTGCGATGGCAGGGGGATCGGGTGGGTGGCAGTGGTGTGAGGACGCCTGCCAGCACCCAGCAGCTCCCCACTACGCTGCACACCCAAGATAATGTCTCTTAATAGTCCCTTAAAAGCAGCAGTCGCAGAGTAATTAATCTTCGCGGGGCCCTGCCCTGCTACGGATAGGGATAATTACCCGGTAATTGGCAGTATCGTGTCATCAGTGCCTGTGCACGGCGGCAAGACGTGCCCACGCGCTACCGTGGCCTCAGAAGGATGCTGGGTGTCACCATGGCACCCCCTCTGCCGTGGCACTGAGCTGTGCCCAGCAGGAGAGGGGACGGTGCTGTGCCAGATCCAGGAGCGGGAGATGCTGGGTGACTCATTAGGGCTGATTAAATTCTTTTATTTTTGGTCTAAAGGCCGTAAGCTGCTGGGCTGGGCATGCTGGGGATTTGTTCAGGGACTAATGCCTGGGAGGGACACGGGGCTGTGACAGGGGAATCCCTGTGCTTGTGGGTGGGAGAGGGGGGAGCATCGTTGGGATAGGGGGTTCCCTACAGACTCACACTGCTCAGGGACAGGGACAGCCTGGCTGGAAAGGAGCTGAGCTCTCTGGCAGCCTGGAGAAGGGTGCAAGTGTCCAGGCTCCCGTGACATTCCTGGTACAGCTCGTCATGGCAGTCATGGTAATCACCTGCATGTCTGCACCCTGGGAACATGCAGACCCAGGAGAACCTTGGCACAGGATGGCCACCTCTGTGGTGAAGGATAATCTGTGATCAGGGATACCCAGCCCCAGGGCTGTCCCCATCTGGGCGGGCTCACAGGAGGAGTGGGCACCCCTCCACGTGGTACAAGCTGCAGGTGTGCATTAATTAGCCAGGGCTTAATTGCTAGGGCTGCCCCAGTGAAGGGAATGCTGGGGAGAGGGTGTCACAGTCCTGCTGCATGTGGCTGATGTGCTTGTTTGCCATCCTGGTTTGGGGGGAATATTGGTGTGCAGGGAAGCGTTAGCCCTTGGAGCAGCACTGGCCTGTGGTGCAGGGTTGGTCCGTGGGAAGTGTTGGTCCCCAGTGCAGCACAGGTCTGTGGCACTGCACCAGCATCACTCCCCAGAGCTGCATCACACCTGATCCAGCACAGTCCATGCCCAGGCTCTGGTCCCAGGTGCCACTGAGGGTACAGTGTTGGTCTGTGATGAAGCATCACTCCCTGATGCATCACCAGTCCCCCGTTCCCTCTCAGTCCCCAATATCCACAGGTTCCCCAGCATCCCACACTCTTTCCTCCCTCCAGGCTTCAATGGGCTGGTGAGGAAGGCTGGGGAGAGCGCTGAGGTGGAGCCGACGGCGCTGCCCACGCCGGCGGAGCGGGAGGCAGAGGCTCGCTTTGTGAGCACGGCGCCCACACTCAAGATCCTCAACCACCACCCGCTGCTGGAGGACCTGCTGCACGAAGCCTTCCTGAAGAAGGACTACCTGGCCCAGGCGCCATTCCTGCCTGCTGCTGCTGGCCCCCTCCTCCCTGCCGGTGCCCTCCAGCCGGCCCCTGGCCCCTCAGAACCCGAACCCTCACCCCGCACCCCTGCCCTGCCCCGGCCCGCCTTCCCCACTGACCCGCTGACCACGCCAGCGGGGCGCCCCGGGCCGTGGGGGGAGGCATGGGGGGCTGTGCCAGGTGCAGACCCCTCGTGGTCCCCCTCTGGGGTGGCAGAGTCAAGCACTGCATCCCCCAGCCAGGCACCCACCACGGCTGGCACATCGCTGGCACCCCACGCCAGGGCCACTGTGGTGCTTGGGGATGAGGAGGGGACCACCACCACCTCCACCATCACCACCACCACTGTCACCACACTGCAGGGGCCAGGTGAGCGCCAGGGAGGGAGTCAGGTGGAACTAGGGTGAAGTGAGGCTAAGCTGGGGTTTCTTCTGTCACCAGCTCCCTGCAACCGGACGCTGGCGGGTCCCGAGGGTTGGCTGGTGTCCCCAGAGCCAACCGGTGTCCCCTATGATGGCAGCCTGGACTGCACCTACACCATCTCTGTCTACCCTGGCTATGGTGTGGAGCTCAAGGTGAGCTGAGGGCTGAGGTGGGCCAGGGTGGCAAATGCCTGCAGACAAGTGTGGGGTGTCCCCTACTCTGTGCCACGGCTGTGTGTCTGTGCAGTGTGCAGCAAACACATGGTCTTGTCCCTGTCCTTGTCCCCGTTCCGGTGTCCCTAAGCCAAGAGAGCTGGCTCAGGGCACTGCCTACTCTCAGGCCCTGGCACAGGGATGTGGGTACATGAGCTGGTGGGATGCCCCAGGATGCTCTGTGCCCACCAGCTGCTGTGGCTGGCACCCATCACAAAGAAGTGCTGTGAGATTTAATTAACAAAGCCCTAATGGAGAAGGTGTGAGCAGTGCCAGCAGGTGCCATGCTGTGCTGCAGGACCAGGAACACCCAGCACCCATCTGCCAGGAGCAGAGGCTGACAGCAAACCCTGCTGTGCTGAGGCCTTGTGCTGCTCCCATCAGTGGCATGTGGCCATGTGTCCCCATCTCTGCTGAGGCCACCACAGGGCAGTGCCGTGGCTTGTGGAAAGCTGGTGGTGAGCCAGAGGCAGCAACTCCACCACCAGCCCTGCTCCAGCCCACACTCACCAATGCTGCTGCTCCTCACCATGCAGCATGGCTTAATTAGCATCATTAATGGCAAATTGCTCCAGAGGGCGAGGCTGGCTGTCTGCAAGGCTGCCAGCATGGGTCTGGCTGTGCTGTGGTGCTCTGGCAGAGCCGCTGGCTGGGCCCTGTTGCTCTTGGTGTGGGGGATGATTTATGGCCCTGCTAACCATGTTTGAAAGGTGCTGCCCTGCACAGACAAGCTCCAGCGGGCTATTGACCGCAGAAGAACCACTCAAGGACCAGCTCCCAGCCAGGTGCCAGGTGATGCTGTCGTGGTGACACTTGTGTCCCCTGCAGGTAGAGAACATCAGCCTGGCAGAAGGGGAGACACTGACAGTGGAGAGCGCTGGAGGCCTGGAGCCCAACCTCCTGGCCAACGAGTCCTTCCTGCTGCGGGGCCAGGTCATCCGCAGCCCAGCCAACCTCCTCACCCTCCGCTTCCAGAGCCCCCGGCCCCCCAGCCCTGGCTCCTACCACTTTCACTACCAAGGTATGGGGCTCAGACCCCTCTGTACCCTCTGGGAGCTTCCCTGCCAATGTGGTGCTAATTTGGGTTGTGGCGATGCACAACTCCTGGTGATAAACCAGTTTATCTGTGTTTTAAGCTGGCACTTACTAGGTGAGGAATGCTCATGGAGAGCTAATTTGCCTTAGCAGTTATGGATTCATTGAGCATAATTCTCAGCAGCCATAGGCACTGTGTCACTCAAGCCCTGCCACACACAGGCATTTCCAGGGCTCTGGGGAGGCATTTTTTGGGTTCTGGGGGGGTCCATTGCTCCTCAGCCTTGCTAACAACACCACCTGCCTTCAGCCTACCTGCTGAGCTGCCCCTTCCCGGCACGGCCGGCTTTTGGGGAGGTCTCAGTCAGCAGCCTGCACCCTGGTGGGGATGCCCGTTTCCGCTGCTCCACGGGATACCAGCTGCAGGGCGCCCGCCGGCTCGTCTGCCGCAACGCCACCCGGCCCTTCTGGAGCACCCGCGAGCCCCTCTGTCTCGGTAAGCAGCGGCAGCACGGGGACACGGGACAGCTGGCATGGCACAGTCACCCACTGATGGTCCCTCTCCCACAGCGGCGTGCGGCGGGGTGGTCCGGAATGCCACGGTGGGACGCATCGTCTCGCCCGGCTTTCCCGGGAATTACAGCAACAACCTGACATGCCACTGGCTGCTGGAAGCGCCGGATGGCCACCGCCTGCACCTCCACTTCGAGAAGGTGTCACTGGCAGAGGATGATGACAGGTTTGGCTCAGACTGGGGGGACAGGGGTGTGGGGGCACTCTGGGGCAGCCCTTCATGGGCCTATGTTCAAGGATGAGTGCTCTTGGCTATATCCAAGGATGGGTGCCACTGGCCATATCCAAGGACGGGATCTGCCATGGATGGGTGCCCTTAGTCGTATTTAAGGATGGATGTTGCTCACCATGGCCAAGTGTGGCTACCTTTGGCCATTGGCCATGGTCAAGGATAGGTGCTGTTGGCCATATTCAAGGAAGATAACCTCTGGCCATGCCCAAGGATGGTGCTGTTGGCCATGGCTGGGTTAGAGGCTACCATTCGTGCCCAAGCATGGCTGCTGTTGGCCATGGCTGGGGTTAGAGGCTACCATCCATGCCCAAGGATGGTGCTGTTGGCCATGGCTGGGTTAGAGGCTACCATTCGTGCCCAAGCATGGCTGCTGTTGGCCATGGCTGGGGTTAGAGGCTACCATCCATGCCCAAGGATGGTGCTGTTGGCCATGGCTGGGGTTAGAGGCTAACATCCATGCCCAAGCGTGGCTGCTGTTGGCCATGGCCAGCAGTGCACCCTGCCCTTGTCATGCCTTGGCAGGCTCATCATCCGCAACGGCAACAACGTGGAGGCGCCGCCGGTGTACGACTCCTACGAGGTGGAGTACCTGCCCATCGAGGGGCTGCTCAGCACCGGGCGCCACTTCTTCGTGGAGCTCACCACCGACAGCAGCGGGGCCGCTGCGGGCATGGCGCTGCGCTATGAGGGTATGGGGCCAAGGGCGTAGCGGGTGACCCAAACATCCCTGTGCCCACCTGGCCCCTGCAGACCTTTGCCCCTGTGCCCGCAGCCTTCGAGCAGGGGCATTGCTACGAGCCCTTCGTCAAGTATGGGAACTTCACGGCCAGTGATCCCCGGTACCCCGTGGGCACCACGGTGGAGTTCAGCTGCGACCCTGGCTACACGCTGGAGCAGGGATCCACCATCATCGAGTGTGTCGACCCCAGCGACCCGCAGTGGAATGAGACAGAACCAGCGTGCCGTGGTGGGTGCTGGTGCTGGAGGGTGCTGGGAGTTGCTGTGGATGGGGCACGAGAGATACTGCAGCCACCGTGCTGCTGAGTGTGATGGAGCTGAGGGACACGGTGGGTGCTGGATGTGGGACGCTGGAGTGGGTGCTGTGGTGGGTGCCCCGTGGCAGTGCCAAGCCTGGCGTGTGCCCACAGCGGTGTGCAGCGGGGAGCTGACGGACACAGCTGGAGTGGTGCTGTCACCCAACTGGCCAGAGGCGTACGGCAAAGGCCAGGACTGCATCTGGGGGCTGCACGTGGAGGAGGACAAGCGCATCATGCTGGACGTCCGCGTGTGAGTGCTGGGATGGGATGGGAGAGGATGGGATGGGATGGGATGGGGATGGTGGGATGGCGGATCTGTGCCCTCCCTGCCTTCATGGCCCCACTGTCCCAGGCTGCGGCTGGGCTCGGGGGACATGCTGACCTTCTACGATGGGGACGACCTGACGGCGCGCATCCTGGGCCAGTACACGGGCGCCCGTGGCCGCTTCAAGCTCTACGCGTCCACTGCCGATGTCACCGTGCAGTTCCAGTCTGACCCTGGTGCCGGCGCCTTTGCCTATCGGCAGGGCTTTGTCATCCACTTCTCCGGTGAGGCCCAGGGCGGGACAGTGCCCCTGGTGTCCGCAGTGTCCCCACTGCCCTGCTCAGCCTTCCATGCCCACAGAGGTTCCCCGTAACGACACCTGCCCTGAGCTGCCGGACATTGCCAATGGCTGGAAGACCTCCTCACAGCCGGAGCTTCTCCATGGCACTGTGGTCACATTCCACTGCTACCCCGGCTTCCAGCTGACCGGCACTGACCTCCTGATGTGTCACTGGGACCTGACGTGGAGCGGTGACCTGCCCTCCTGCGAGCGGGGTGAGTGGTGCCCACCAGTGACCCCCTGCCCTGTGGCTCATCCCCAGCCACCGTCACCACTGGTCACTCCTGCCTGCAGTGACAACCTGCCGGGACCCTGGGGATGCTGAGCACAGCCGCAGGGTGGTCTCCAACCCTAAATTCCCGGTGGGAGCCACCGTGCAGTATGTCTGTGACAAGGGCTATGTCCTGGCGGGTGCTGGGACCCTCACCTGCCATGACCGCGCTGCGGGGGGACCCAAGTGGAGTGACCGCCTCCCCAAGTGCATCCGTGAGTTGGGCGTCCCCTCCCCGGGCATATTCCCCGAGCCGATGGCGAGCGCTGACTCCACCGTACCCCTGCCTCGCAGCGGAGACGTACGAGCCCTGCCACAACCCCGGCGTGCCGGCGGGCGGGCGGCAGAACCCGGAGCGGCGGCTGTACCCGGCGGGAGCCACCCTACACTTCTCCTGCACCGCCGGCCGGGCGCTGCTGGGCGAGAGCAGCCTGCGCTGCCTGCCAGGGCACCCCTCACGCTGGAGCGGCTCCCCTCCCATCTGCAAGGCGGGTGAGACGACCACCCCCCACCCCAGCACCCCGCCGGCACCGCTCAGCACCCCACTTCTCACCCCTGGTGTTGGTTTCTTTCTTCCGCCTCCTCCAGCCTCCTACGATGAGTTTTACAGCAACCGCAACCTGGACGGTAAGGGCGAGGCTGTTTTGGGGTGCCAGAGCGTGGAGGGGCACCCAGGGTGCGGCCGATGTGGGGTGTCCCCTGGGTGAGCCCCCAACTCTCCTCCCGGACAGCTGTGGCCAAGGCCGTGCCCTCGGGGACAACACTGGAGGGCACCAACGTTGCCATCGCTGTCTTCCTGCCCGTGCTGGTGGTGGCCCTGCTCATCGGGGGCATCTATCTCTACTTCTCCAAGTGAGTGGCCGCTGGCCCCTGTCACCCCATGTGGCCCCATGGCCCCCCAGTGCCCACTGCAGCTGCCCTTTCCCCACAGGCTCCAGGGGAAGCCGGCCCTGCAGCTGCCCCTTGCTGGCTCCCACCCCTACGACCATATCACCGTGGAGTCGGCTTTTGACAATCCCACCTATGAGACAGGAGTAAGTACTGGCCCCCACACCCCCCATCTGGGGCTGGGCACCCTGGGGACCCTGCATTGCACGGGCCACCCGTGCCAGGGGCTGTTCACGGGCTGGGACAGGTGTGGGATGGGGTGATGTGTTCCAGGAGCCACGCATTAGATAGGACATGCATCCAGGAACAACACAGGGGATGGGACACACACCCAGAGAGCACCCATGGGACGATGTGTCTATCCAGGGACCGTTCACAGGATGGACATCCAGTTAGGGACCACACACGAGGTGGAACATCGATGCAGGGACCACATGTGGGGTGGGATATCCATTTGGCACCACACATTAGCTCAGAAATGAACTAATCAATCAATCCAGGCACCACACACACTCTCTGGGATATCCAAGGACGACGTACAGGATGGACACTGATCCAGGACCCATGTATGGGATGGGACACATCCCCAGGCCTTTATGGGACAGGAGCTGCCCTATCCCTGTCCCAGGCACCCCGTTGCACTGCCGAGTGTCCAACCCCTTGCAGTCTGTTTTTTTTGCAGGACACGAGGGAATATGAGGTGTCCATCTAGGTGTGGGCAGCGTGGAGCTGGGCGCTGCAGCCACCCCTCCCGGGCCCCCCCCGTGCCCACCAGCCCCGGCACGGGCTGGGAACACCTCTCCCAAGGAGACTCAAGCCGAGCGCTTGGCAGGACCCACCTGGGCACCGGCCACCCCTCTGCCACCCCCAAGCCACCCAGACCCCCGTGGGGTCTGCCTGAGCCCCACTGTCACCCAGCCCCCCGCACTGGGCTCATGAAAGGCTGAGCCAGTGGGGGTCCCCGGACCCCATCCTGCCCCCGGCCCTGAGCCATGGAGGGTCCCCGGACCCCATCCTGCCCCCGGCCCTGAGCCATCGAGGGTCCCCGGATCCTACCCCACCCTTCGGGCTCCATCCTTGTCCCCAGCCCCCCGCAGGGGGAAAGCAGCAGCCCCCACAGTCCCTGCGACGGAGGAGTGACACAGGCAGGGGGAGCAGCGCTGTGGGGACCCCCAGGTAAGGACAGGGCTCCCCGGGGCTGCAGCGGGGAGGGGACAAAGCCCCGGGGGGTGGGCGAGGGGCTTGGGCGGCCGTGTGGGTGTCCCCCCGCTCTCGCCCCCCACTCAGCACAGGGCTGGTCCCCCCGCAACCCTGTGTGTCCCTCCGCCGCCACGCAGGGACGGGTCCCTCCCGTGTCCCCAGCATGCTGCGTGTCCCCCCGGCCCCCGCTTGCTTCGCCCTCACCGGGGGGGTCCCTTCCGCCACCAGCGTGTCCCCAGCGCGCGTCCCGGCACCCCAGCGCGGCCAGACCCGCAGTGACGGCGTGGGCAGGGGCACCGGGCATGGCTGTGCGCCCCCCACCGCCGCGTCCCGCCCGGGCTGGTGACCCCGGCCCC